>JAPVLO010001258.1:0-137558 GCA_027257055.1 Cephalopachus bancanus | reverse complement strand
CTTCTAAAACTATATTCTACAATTTACACCTTCAATAAATCCTGAGATCATGACCCAGAAGCCTGTGACCAATACTAAGGCTCTTAGATGTGACATGAGTTTGAATTATAAGTTGTGTGAAAGCCAAAACTGCAGTTTGCGGAAGAATGGGAGCAATGAGCTTCTAAAGTTAGCTTGTGTTCATCCCGATCTCAGAGTTTCTATGTTTTGAGCTCACAGGAGCTTAATCTGGTTAGTGCTGAGTAGAAAGGGGGAGGAAATGGGGTCAAATAGCTCCTGAACGCATCCTAGTGGTCTCGGGGTCAACGGCCCTTCCTGATCCCTAAAGCTCAGTGGACCTCCATGGCTGGCTCCCAACACATGGTGGTGCTTGCCTGTATTTTCACCTTCTGTTTAGGACAAAGCCTGATGTTTCAGCTACTGGGAAAACTGAGTGAGAAAAATCACCTGAGCCAAGTAGACTTAGATTGCAGTGGCCGTAAGCATACCATGCTTCTCAAGGCTGCAAAACAGTGAGACAGGCTAAAATAAATATAGAAAGAATTAGGATACAGTTTTTTGAAATATAAGTCAACCCAGTCTTTGTTTTGTTCTTTCTTTGTTTTCTGAGTCGATTTCTCACTGTGTTGACCAGGGTGGAATGACATTGCATGCTCATTGCCACCACAGCCTCAACCTACAGGGCTCAGGGATCCCTTGATGTCACACTCCTAGTAGCTGGGGGAACAGATGTGAGCCACCACGCACAACCTATGTTTTGATTTTAATATAGAAATGAGATCACACCGAATTGCCCAAACTTGTCTGCAACACCTGGGTTCAAGCAATCTTCTTAACTTGGCCTCTCACAGTGCTGGGATGGCAGGTTGAGCTACTGCAACCGTATGTTTTTAAAAAATATATTTTTAAAGTGTCTGCTTTAACTAGGTGATGTAGCTCACACCAGTCATCCTAGCAGTTTGGCAGGCAGAGTTGGAGGATTGCCTTAGGCCAGGGCTCAAGACCAGCCTAAGGTACCTAGGCAAGACCTCAGTTCTACAACAAAACTACTAGTTGGGCATGGTGCTGCTTGCTTGTATTACCAGCTAATTTCTAGACTATAGCCTGTAGTTCCAGCTACTGGGAAGATTGAGGCAGAAGGATTACTTGAGCCAAACAGACCGAGGCTGCTGTGATGATGGGCATGGCACCGCTGTCCAGCTGGAGAACAGAGTGAAACTGGCAAAAAGATAAATTCAATAAACAATCAAGATTCAATTTTTTCATGTAAATTCCAGCCAAGTCTTTCATTTTTTTCTTTTCTAATTCAGGTTCTCCTTCATTTTCCCAGGCTGGCATGCAGTGGCACACACAAGGCCACAGTATACTTGACCTACTGGGCTCAGGGAATCCTTCCGGCTCCACCTCCAAATAGCTAGAACTACAAGCATGTGCCTCCATGCCCAGCTAATATTTTGATTTCTATTGTAGAGAGTCTAACCAAATTGCCCAAACAGGTCTTGAAGACCTCTACTCAGATAATCCTGTTTCATTTGCCTCCATATGTCTGGGAATGACAGGCATGAGCCAACCCCCAAGCCCTATGTTTTATGTTTAAAATGTCTGCTTCAACTAGGTGAGGTGTTTCATGGCTGTCATCCCTTCACGTTGGCAAGCAGAGGCAAGAGGATTGCCTGAACCTAAGGCTTACATACCAGCCTTCGCAACTAGATAAGAACTGTGCTCTACAATAAATGATACAATTCTCAGGGCATGGTGGTGCATGACTTTATTTCTACCTACTTTGTCAATGCCTGTAGTGCCAGCTTCTGGGACAACTGAGGTAGAACGATCTCCTGAGCGAAGCAGACTGAGGTTGCCATGGCCATGAGCCTGTCACTGCTGTCAAGTCTACAAAACAGAGTGAGATTGGCTAAAAAATAAATTAGAGAATTAGGATTCAATTTTTTGAAATATATTCCAGCCAAGCGTTTCATTCATTCTTACTTTTTTTTCTGAGGCAGTTTCTCAATCTGTTGTCCAGGCTGGAATGCAGTGGAAACCTCATGACCTCCTCAGCCTGGACTTACTGGGCTTTGTGGATCCTTCTCTCCCATCTCCAATAGTTGGAACTATAGGTGTGCACCACCAGGCCAGGCTAATATTTTCATTTATATTGTAGTGGCCAGGTCTAACCAAATTGCCCAAATAGTTCTTGAATACCTAGACTCATGTAATCCTGCCACCTTAGCCTTCCAAAGAACTGGTGTGACAGGCACGAGCCACCACACCCAGCCCTTGTTTTTTGTATTTTTATAATGTCTGCTGCAACTGGGTGAGATGTTTCATGGCTGCCAGCCCTGAACTTTAGCAAGCAGAGACGAGAGGATTGCCTAAGTCCAGGGCTCCGAGACCAGCGTTGGCACCTAGGCAAGACCTGTGCTCTACAAGAAATAATACAACTAGCAGGGCATGGTGGTGCTTGGCTGTATTTTCATCTTCTGTTTAGGCCAAAGTCTGACATTTCAGCTACTGGAAAGACTGAATGAGATAAATCACCTGAGCCAAGTAGACTGAGGCTGCAGTGGCCGTAAGCATGCCAATCTTCTCAAGTCTGCAAAACAGAGTGAGACAGGCTAAAATAAATAATGACAGAAAGAATTAGGATACAGTTTTTTGAAATATCAACCAAACCCTTCTTTCATTTTCTTTCTTTTTTTTGAGTCGATTTGTCACTCTGTTGCTCAAGGTGGAATGACACTGCACACTCATTGCCACTGCAGTCTTGACCTACAGGGCTCAGGGGATCCCACTATCTCACACTCCATGTAGCTAGAGCTACAGGTGTGAGCCACCATGCATGACCTATGTTTTCATTTTATTATAGTAATAAGATCACACTGAGTTGCCCAAACTTGTCTGGAACACCTGGAATCAAGCAATCCTCTTAACTTGGCCTCCCTAGTGTTGGGATGGCAGTTTGAGCTCCACACCAGTCTTTGCTTTTAAAAATATATTTTTAAAGTGTCTGCTTCAACTAGGTGATGTATCTTACACCAGTCATTCCAGCAGTTTGGCAGGCAGTGTTGACAGGATTGTCTGAGCCCAGGGCATCGAGCAGACTGGGTACCTAGGCAAGACCTCTGTTCTACATCAAAACTAGCCGGGCATGGTGCTGCTTGCCTGTTTTACCAGCTACTTTGTAGATTATAGGCTGCAGTTCCAGCTACTAGGAAGACTGAGTCAGAAGGATCGCTTGAGCCAAGCAGACCGAGGCTGCTATTGTCATGACCATACCACCACTCTCCAGCTGGGGAAGAGAGAGAAACTGGAAAAAAAATACATTAAATACACAATCAGGAGTCATTCTTTTCATGTAAATTCCTGCAAAGTCTTTTTTTTTTTCTGAGTCGGATTTTCCTTTGTTTGCCTGGGCTGGAATGCAGTGGCACACTCAAGGCCACAGTATACTCGACCTACTGGACTCAGGGAATCCTTTCAACTCCACCTCCAAATAGGTGGAACTACAAGCATGTGACTCCATGCCCAGCTAATATTTTGATCTTTATTGTAGAGCGTCTAACATAGTTGCCCAAAAAGGTCTCGAAGACCTGTGCTCAGTTAATCCTGTTACATGGGCCTCCCTAAGTCAAGGGATGACAGTCATGAACCAACACCCCCAGCTCTATTTTTTATTTATAAAATTTCTGCTTCAACTTGATGAGGTGTTTCACGGCTGTCATCCCCTCACATTGGCAAGCAGTGGCGAGAGGACTGCCTGAGCCTAGGGCTTCCAGACCAGCCTTGGAAACTAGGCAAGACCCATGCTCTCCCCAAAATGATACAATTCTCAGGGCATGGTTGTGCATGACTTTATTTTCACCTACTTTGTAAGCCAAAGCCTGTAGTTCCAGCCACTGGGATGACTGAGGTAGAATGATCACCTGAGCAAAGCAGATGGAGGCTGTGGTGGCCATGAGCCTTCCACTGCTCTCAAGTCTACAAAGCAGAGTGAGAATTGCTAAAAAATATTAAAGAATTATTATTCAATTTTTTGAAATATATTGCACCCAAATCTTTCATTCATTCATTCTTTTTTTTCTGATGCAGTTTCTCAATCTGTTGCCCCAGCTGGAATGCAGTGGCACCCTCACAGCCTCAGCAGCCTGGACCTATTGGGCTCCGTGGATCCTTTTCTCCCATCTCCTGTAGTTGGAACTACAAGTGTGCACCACCATGCCAGGCTAATATTTTTATTTTTATTATAGAGGGGAGGTCTAACCAAATTGCCCAAACAGGTCTCGAATACCTAGACTCAGATAATTCTGTCACCATATTCTTCCAAAGTACTGGGATGACAGGCATGTGCCACCACACCGAGCCCCCCCTTTTTTATTTTTATAATGTCTGCTTCAAGGGAGTGAGGGGTTTCATGGCTGTCATCCCTGCACTTTGGCAGGCAGAGGCAAGAGGATTGTCTAAGCGCAGGGCTCCGAGACCAGCGTTGGCACCTAGGCAAGATCTGTGCTCTACAAGAAATAATACAACCAGCAGGGCATTGTGGTGCTTGCCTGTTTTTTCACCTTCTGTATTGGCCAAAGCCTGAAGTTTCAGCTACTGGGAAGACTGAGTTAAACATCACCTGAGCCAATTAGACTGAGGCTGCAGTGGCCATAAGCTTGCCACTATTCTCATATCTGCAAAATAGGATGAGACAGGTTAAAAAAAAAAGAAAGAAAAATTATGATACAGTTTTTTCAAATATACCCCTACCCAATCTTTCATATATATATATTTTTTCTGAGCCGATTTCTCACTCTGTTGCCCAGGGTAGAATACCATTGCAGACTCATTGCCATGGCAGCCATGACCTACAGGGCTCAGGGGATCCTTCCATCTCACACTCACGGTACCTGGAGCTACAGGTGTGCACCACAATGCACCACCTATATTTTGATTTTATTATAGAGATGAGATCACACAGAAATGCACAGATTTATATGGAATACCTGGATTCAAGCAATCCTCTCAGCTTGGTCTCTCAAAGGACTGGGATGACAGGTTGAGCTACCACGCCTTACCGTTTTTTAAAAAATATATTTTTAAAATGTCTGCTTTAACTAGGTGTTATGGTTCAGCCAGGCATCCCAGCAGTTTGGTAGGCAGAGGTGAGAGGATTGCCTGAGCCAAGGCCTTTGAGACCAGCCTGGGCAACTAGGCAAGATCTCTGCTCCACAAGAAATAAAACAACTAGCTGGTCATAGTGGTCCTTGCCTGTATTTCGAGATTCTTTGTAGTCTATAGCTGGTAGTTCGATCTACTGGGAAGATTGATTTCGCCTGAGTCAAGCATACCAAAGCTACGGCGGTCATGAGTATGACACTGTTCTCAAATCTGCAAAACAGATTGAGATTGGTTTTAAAATATTAAAGAATTAGGATTCAATTTTTTGAAATATATTCCAGCCAAATCTTCATTCATTCTTTCTTTTTTGGGGCGGGGTTGAGTTTCTCAGTCTGGTGCCCAGACTGGAATGCAGTGGCACCCTCACGGCCACTGCAGCCTATACCTACTGGGCTCCATAGATCCTTCTGTGCCCTCTCCAGTAGTTGGAACTACAGGTGTGTGCCACCATGCAAGGCTAATATAAATATATATTTTTTTGTAGAGGCGGGTATCATCAAATTGCCCAAACTGGTATCGAATACCTATACTCAGGTAATCCTGTCACCTTGGCCTCCGAAAGTACTGGGATGACAGGCATTAGCCACCACACCTAGCCATTGTTTTTTTTTTATTTGTAATGTCTGCTTCAACTGTGTGAGGTGTTTCATGGCTGTTATCCTGCACTTTGGCAGGCAGAGGCCAGAGGATTGCCTGAGCCCAGGGCTCTGAGACCAGCCTTGGTACCTAGGAAAGACCTTTGCTCTACAAAAAATAATACAACTAGCTGGGCATGGTGGTGCTTGTCTGTATTTATACCTTCTTTTTAGGTCCAAGCCTGAAGTTTCAGCTACTGGCAAGACTGAGTCAGAAGAATTACCTGATACTCGTAGACTGAGGCTGTTCTCAAGTCTGCAAAACAGAGTGAGATTGGCTGAAAAAAAATAAAGCATTAGGATACAGTTTTTTGAAATATATTCCAACCAAATCTTTGGTTTGTTCTTTCGTTTTTTTCTCAGTTGATTTCTCACTCTGTTGCCCAAGGTGGAATGCAGTTGCACGCTCATGACCACCACAGCCTAGACCTACTGAACTCAGGCGATCCTTCCATCTCATCTTCCAAGTAGCTGGAGCTACAGGCATGAACAACCATGTGGGTCTAATGTTTTGATTTTTATTATAGAGTCAAGATCACACCAAATTTCCCAAACTAGTCTGGAACACCTGGATTCAAGCAATCCTCTCTCACCTTGGCCTCCCACAGTGCTGAGGTGGCAGTTTGAGCTACCACAACCATCCCTTTTTTAAAAAATATATTTTTATTTTATTTTATTTTATTTTGTTGAGTTAGAGTCTCACTCTGTCACCCAGATCGGAGTGCAGTGGCCACTCCCGGCCACCGCAGCCTTGACCTGCTGGGCTCCGGCGATCCTTCCGCCTCAGCCTTCCAAGTAGCTGGAATTACAGGCATGCGCTACCATGCCTGGCTAATTTTTGATTTATTGTAGAGATGAGGTCTTGCCAAATTGCCCAGGCGGGTCTCGAACCCACGGGCTCAGGCAATCCACTCACCTCAGCCTCCCAAAGGCACGGGATTACAGGCTGAGCCACCGAGCCTGGCCTAAAAATATATATTTTTAAAATGGCTGCTTCAGCTAGGTGATGTAGCTCACACCCAGTCATCCCAGCAGTTTGGCAGGCAGAGTCGAGAGGATTGCCTTAGCCCAGGGCTTCGAGATCAGCCTTGGTAACTATGCAAGACCTCTGATTCTACAACTAATAGCACAACTATCCAGACATGGTGCTGCTTGCCTGTATTACCAGCTATTTTGTAGGCTATAGCCTGTAGTTCCAGCTACTGAGAAAATTGAGTAAGAAGGATCGCTTGAGCCAAGCAGACCTAGGATGCTGTGGCCATGAGCATGCCACCACTCTCCAGGTGGGGAACAAAGTGACTGGCAAAATAATAAATTAAATAAACAATCAGGATTCAATTTTTTTCATGTGAATTCCAGTCAGGTCTTTCTTTTTTTTTTCTGAGTGAGATTCTCATTTTGTTGCCCTGGCTGGAGTTCAATGGCACGGTCAAGGCCACAGCATACTCGACCTATGGAGCTCAGAAATCCTTCTGGCTTCACCTCCAAATAGCTGGATCTACAAGTATGTGCTTCCATTGCTGGCTAATATTTTGATTTTTATTGTAGAAAGTCTAGCTAAATTGTCCAAACAGGTCTGGAAGACCTGTACTCAGGTAATCCTGTTGCCTTGGCCTCCCTATGTCCTGGGATGACAGGCAGGAGCCACCACGCCAAGCCCTTTTTTTTTGTTTTTAAAATTTCTCACAGAAACAAAGATCTGAGTATCACATGTTCTCACTCATATAGTGGACCTTGATCATCCAATGTAATGCCATAAGAAAATGACTGACAGTGGTGGGAAACTATGGGGAGGGGAGAAGAGAGATGGGATTAATGGTAGTAAACATCTGTCAGGGGATGGGGAGACACCTCTTATCAACAAGGGTGCCTGAACAAAGCATATTTGTATACCTAACTCTTAACTGTACCCCAAATATCATAATAAAAAATATTGATTATAAAACAAAACAAGCCGGGCTCGGTGGCTTAGCCTGTAATCCCGCGCCTTTGGGAGGCTGAGGTGAGTGGATTGCCTGAGCCCGCGGGTTCGAGACCCACCTGGGCAGGCGAGACCTCATCTCTATAATAAAATCAAAAAATTAGACGGGCGTGGTAGCGTGCGCCTGTAATTCTGGCTACTCGGAAGGCTGAGGCGGAAGGATCGCCGGAGCCCAGCAGGTCGAGGCTGCAGTGGCTGGGAGTGGCCACTGCACTCCAGTCTGGGCGACAGAGTGAGACTCCAACTCAAAACAAAACAAAAAACAAAACAAAATAAAAACAAAGAAAATGAAACTATGGACTAATTTTACCCATATCACTGCATCCAATCGTGCATTACAAAAACAATTTATTTTGATCAAATAATATTTATTATAGAATTGCAATGATAATTCAGTGTCAGGAAATCTACAATGTGATTAAAAGGAATCCTTAAAAAGGAAAATTTATATTAATTTCAACTGAATTCAATGTAATACATAAACAAAATGTGTTAATTCAACCACATCATAAGGATAATAAACCAAAAATCCTATTGCAAAAAAAAAAATAAATAAAATAAAATTTCTGATTCAACTTGGTGAGCTGTTTCACGGCTGTTGTCCCTTCATGTTGCCAGGCAGAGGCGAGAGAATTTCCTGAGCCTAGGGCTTTTAGAACCCCCTTGGCCACTAGACAAGACCTGTGCTCTACGATAAATAATACAACTCGCATGGTGGGGCATGACTTTATTTCCAGCTATTTGTAGGCCAAAGCCTGTAGTGCCAGCTACTGGGAAGACTGAGGCAGAAGATGGTGGTGGCCATGAGACTGCCACTGTTCTCAAGTCTACAAAACAGTGAGACTGGCTAAAAAAATATTAAAGAGTTAGGATTCAATTTTTTGATATATATTACTGCAAAATCTTTCATTCCTTCTTTTTTTTTTTCTGAGTCAGTTTCTCAATCTGTTATCCAGGCTGGAATGCAGTGGCACCCTCAGGGCCACCGCAGCCTGGACCTACTGGTCTCCTTGGATTCTTCTGTCCCCTCTCTAGAAGTTGGAACTACAGGTGTGCCACCATGCCTGGCTAATATTTTTTATTTTTATTGTAGAGGCCAGGTCTAACCAAATTTCCCAAACAGATCTCGAATACCTAGATTCAGGTAATCCTGCCACCTTGGCCTCCCAAAGAACTGGAATGACATGCATGAGACACCACACCCAGCCATTGTTTTTTTTGTTTTTATAATGTCTGCTTCAACTGGGTGAGGGGTTTCACAACTGTCCTCCCTGCACTTTTGCAGGCAGAGGCGAGAGGATTGCCTAAGCCCAGGGCTCCGAGACCAGCCTTGGCACCTAGGCAAGACCTGTGCTTTACAAGAAAAAATGCAACTATCAGGGTGCGGTGGTGCTTGCCTGTATTATCACCTTTTTAGGTCAAAGCCTGAGTTTCAGCTACTGGGAAGACTGAGTTAGAAAAATCACCTGAGCCAAGTAGACTGAGGCTGCTGTGGCCATAAGCATGCCACTCTTCTCAAATCTCAAAACAGAGTGAGACAGGCAAGAAAGAAAGAAAGAAAGAAAGAAAGAAAGAAGGAAGGAAGGAAGGAAGGAAGGAAGGAAGGAAGGAAGGAAGGAAGGAAGGAAAGAAAGAAAGAAAGAAAGAATTAGGATACAGTTTTTTGAAATATATTCCAGCCTAGTGTTTCATTTGTTCTAACTTTTTTTTCTGAGTTGAATTCTTACTCTCTTGCCCAGGAAGGAATGCCATTGCATACTCATTGCCATGGCAACCTCGACCTACTGTGCTCAGGGGATCCCTCTATCTCACACTCCAAGTAGCTGAAGCTACAGGTGTGTACCATCATGCACAACCTATATTTTGATTGTATTATAGAGATGAGATCACACCAAATTGCCCAAACTTGTCTGGAACACCTGGATACAAGCAATCCTCTGACCTTGACCTATCAAAGGACTGGGATGACAGGTTGATCTATTATGCCTTAACCTTTTTAAAAAAGTATATTTTTAAAATGTCTTCTTTAACTAGGTATTATGGTTCACGCCAGGCATCCCAGCTGTTTGGCAGGCAGAGGTGAGAGGATTGCCTGAACCCAGGCCTTCGAGACAGCCTGGGCAACTAGGCAAGACCTCTGCTCCACCAGAAATAAAACAACTAGCTTGGCATAGTGGTGCTTGCCTGTATTTCAAACTAGTTTGTAGTCTATAGCCGGTAGTTTGATCTACTGGAAAGACTGAGGCAGAAGGATCAACTGAGTCAAGCAGACTGAGGCTACATTGCCCATGAGTATGCCACTGTTCTCAAGTCTGCAAAACAGAGTGATACTAGCTGAAAAAAAAATTAAAGAATCAGAATACAGTTTTTTGAAATATATTCCAACCAAATCTTTTACTTGTTCTTTTTTTCTCAGTTGATTTCTCACTCTGTTGTCCAGGGTGGAATGCAGTTGCACCCTCATGACCACCATAGCCTCAACCTACTGAGCTCAAGCAATCTTTCCTTCCAGTCATGTTTCAAGTAACTGGAGCTACAGGCGTGCACCACCATGCACGGCTAATGTTTTGATTGTTATTATAGAATTGAGATCACATCACAAATTTCCCAAACTAGTCTGGAACACTTGGTTTCAAGCAATCCTCTCTCAACGTGGCCTCCCACAGTGCTGGGATGGCAGTTTGAGTGATTACACCCGTCCTGTTTTTTAAAAATATATTTTTAAAATTTCTGCTTTAATTAGATGGTGTAACTCACACTGGTCATCCCTGCATTTTGGCAGGCAGCGTTGAGAGGATTGCCTGAGCCCAGGGCTTCGATACCAGCTTGGGTAACTAAGTAAGACCTCTATTCTAAAACAAATAAAACAACTAGCCAGGCATGGTGCTGCTTGTCTGTATTACCAGCTACTTTTTAGGCTATAGCCTATAGTTCCAGCTTGGGAATATTGAGACAGAAGGATCTCTTGAGCCAAGCAGATCAAAGCTGCTGTGGCCATGAGTATGCCACCACTTTCCAGCTGAGGAACAGAGTGAAACAGGCAAAAAAAAAATTTTTAATAAACAATCAGGATTCAATTTTTTCTTGCAAATTTCAGCCATGTCTTGCTTTTTTTCCCCAAGTCAGGCTCTCATTCGGTTGCCCAGGCTGAAATGCACTGGCAGGCTCAAGGCCACAGTATACTCGACCTGATGGGCTCAGAATCGTTCTGGTCCACCTCCAAATAGCTGGAACTACAAGCATGTGCTCCTATGCCTGGTTAATATTTTGATTTTTATTGTAGAGAGTCAAACCAAATTGCCCAAACAGGACTCAGGTAATCCTGTTAACTTTGCCTCTCTAATTCCTGGGATGAAAAGTATGAGCCACCACCCCCAGCCCTTTTTTTATTTATAAAATTTCTGCTTCAACTAGGTGAGGTGTTTTATGGCTGTCATCCCTTCATGTTGGCAGGCAGAGGTGAGAGGATTGCCTCAGCCCAGGGCTTCCAGATCAGCCTTGGCAAGTAAGCAAGTCCTGTGCTCTACAAGGAATAATACAACTCGCTGGGAATGGTGGTGCTTGACTTTATTTCCATGTACTTTATAGGCCAAAGCCTGTAGTTCCAGCTACTGGGAAGACTGAGGCAGAAGGATCACCTGAGCCAAACCAACTGAGGTTGCATTGGCCATGAGCTTGCCACTGCTCAAGTCTACATAACTGAGTGAGACTTGCCAAAAAAAAAAAAATTAAAGGATTGGGATTCAATTTTTTGATATATATTCCAACCCAGTCTTTCATTTGTTTTTTCTTTTTTATCTGAGTCGATTTCTCACTCTGTTGCCCAGGGTAGAAGGCCAGTGCATGCTCATTACCACCGCAGCCCCGACATACTGGGCTCATGGGAACCCTATATCTCACACTCCAAGTAGCTGGAGCTACAGGCGTGTGCCACCATGTGCCACCTATGTTTTATTTTTATTTTAGAGGTGAGATCACACTGAATTGCCCAAACTTGTCTGGAACACCTAGATTCAAGTAATCCTTTCACCTTGGCCTCTCAAAGGGATGGGATGCCAGGTTGAGCTACCATGCCTTACCCTTTTTTTAATAATATGTTTTTTAAATGTCTGCTTTAAGTAGGTGATATGGCTCCCATCAGGCATCCCAGCAGTTTGGCAGACAGACCTGAGAGGATTTCCTGAGCCCAGGGTTTCCAGACCAGCCTTGGGCCACCAGGGAAGACCTGTGATCTAAAATAAATAATACAACTCACCGGGCATGGTATTGCATGACTTTATTTCCACCTACTTTGTAGGCCAAAGCCTATAGTTCCAGCAACTGGGAAGACTGAGGCAAAAGAATCACCTGAGCCAAACAGACCGAGGCTGAGGTAGCCATGAGTATGTCACTGCTCTCAAGTCTACAAAACAGAGTGAGACTGACTAAAAAAAAATTAAAGAATTAGGATTCAATTTTAGAAATATATTCTAGTCAAATCTTTCATTCTTTATTTCTTTCTTTTCTTAGTTTCTCAATCGGTTGCCCAGGCATTGAATGCAGTGGCAGTCTCACGGCCACCGCAGACTGGACCTACTGGGGTCTGTGGATCCTTCTGTTCTCTCTCCAGTAGTTGGAACTACAGATGTGTGCTACCATGTTAGGTTAATATTTTAATTTTTATTGTAGAGGTGAGATCTAACCAGATTGCCCAAACAGGTCTCATATACCTAGACTTAGGTAATTCTGTCACCTTGGTTTCCCAAAGAACTGGAATGACAGCCATGAGCCACCACACCCAGGCCTAGTATTTTTTATTTTTTTAATTTATTATTATTTTTTTTGAGTTGGAGTCTCACTCTGTCGTCCAGACTGGAGTGCAGTGGCTGCTCCCGGCCACCGCAGCCTCAACCTGCTGGGCTCTGGTGATCCTTCCGCCTCAGCCTTCCAAGTAGCTGGAACTACAGCCGCGTGCTACCACGCCCGGCTAATTTTTTGATTGATTATAGAGATGAGGTCTTGCCTGCCCAGGCGGGTCTCGAACCCGTGGGCTCAGGCAATCCACTCACCTCAGCCTCCCAAAGGCGTGGGATTACAGGCTTAGCCACTGAGCCCGGCTATTTTTTATTTTTATAATGTCTGCTTCAACTGGGTGAGGTGTTTCATGGCTGTCATCCCTGCACTTTGGCAGGCAGAGATGAGAGTATTGTCTGAGCCCCTGGCTCCGAGAGCAGCCTTGGCACCTGAGCAAGACCAAGGCTCTACAAGAAATATGATGATAAGACTGACACGCTACCACTGCACTAATGAGACACCTTCTACAAGAAATAATACAACTAGCCAGACATTGTGGTGTTTGCCTGTATTTTCACCTTCTTTTTAGGTCAAGGCCTGAAGTTTCAGCTACTGGGAAGATTGAGTTAGAATGATCACATGAGCCAAGTAGACTGAGGCTGCGGTGGACATAAGCATGCCACAGTTCTCAAGTCTGCAAAACAGAGTGAGACTGGCTAAAAAAAAAAAATTAGAGATTTAGGATACAGTTTTTGAATTATACTCCAACCCCATCTGTCATTTCTTCTTCTTCTTTTTTTTTCTGAGTCAATTTCTCACTCTGTTGCACAAGGTGGAATGCTGAGGCAAGCTCACTGCCACCCCAGCCTCGACCTACTGGTCTCAGATTCCCCCATCTCACAATCAAAGTAGCTGGAGCTACAGGCATGCGCCACCATGTGGAACCTATGTTTTGATTTTATTATAGAGATGAGATTAAACTGAATTGCCCAAACTTGTTTGGAACACCTGGATTCAAGCAATCCTCACACCTTGGACTCTCAAAGGACTGGGATGACAGGTTGAGCTACCATGACTTACCGTTTACTAAAAAATATATTTTTAAAATGTCTGCTTTAACTAGATGATATGATTCACGCCAGGCATCCCAGCAGTTTGGCAGGCAGAGGTGAGAGTATTGCCTGAGCCCAGGGCCCCAAGACCAGCCTTGAGACCTAGACAAGTCCTGTGCCCTACCAAAAAATAATACAACTACCCAGGCATGGTGGTGCTTGCCTGTATTTCCACCTTCTTTTTAGGCCCTAGCCTGAAGTTTCAGCTACAGAGAAGACTGAGTTAGAAGGACTACCTGAGCCAAGTAGACTGAGGCTGCAGTACACATAGGCATGCCATTGTTCTCAAGTCTGGAAAACACAGTGAGACTGGCTGAAAAAAAAATTAAAGAATTAAGATATAGTTTATTGAAATATAATCCAACCAAATCTTTGATTTGTCATTTCTTTTTTTCTCAGTCGATTTCTTACTCTGTTGCCCATGGTGGAATGCTGTTGCATGCTCACGACCACCACAGTCTCGACCTACTGAGCTCAGGTGATCCTTCCATCTGATCTTCCAAGTAGCTGGAGTTACAGGCGTGTGCCACCATGCACTTTAATGTTGTGATTTTTATTATAGAGTCGAGATCACACCAAATTTCCCAAACTTGTCTGGAAAACCTGGATTCAAGCAATCTTCTATCACCTTGTCCTCCCAAGTGCTGGGATGGCAGTTTGAGCTACCACACCAGTCCCTTTTTTAAAAAATATATTTGGAAAACATCTGCTTTAATTAGGTGATGTAGCTCACACTGGTCATCCCTGCAGTTTGGCAGGCAGCATTGAGAGGATTGCCTGAGCCCAGGGCTTCAAGACCAGCCAGGGTAACTAGGCAAGACCTCTGGTCTACAACAAATAAAACAACTATATGGGTATGATGCTGCTTGCCTACATTACCAGTTACTTGGTAGGCTATAGTCTGCACCTTGGCGACCCAAAGTACTGGGATGACAGGCATAAGCCACCACACCTAGCCCTTGTTTTTTTAATTTGTGTCATGTCTGCTTCAACTGTGTGAGGTGTTTCACGGTTGTCATGCCTGCACTTTGGCAGACAGAGGCCGGAGGATTGCCTGAACCATGACTCCGAGACCAGCATTGGCACCTAGGCAAGACCTGTGGCTCTACAAGAAATAATACAACTTGCAGGGCATGGTGGTGCTTGCCTGTACTTTCAACTTCTGTTTAGGCCCAACCCTGATGTCTAAGCTACTGGGAAGACTGAGTTAGAAAAATCACCTGAGCCAAGTAGACTGAGGCTGTGGTAGCCAGAAGCATGCCAATTTTCTCAAGTCTGCAAAACAGAGTGAGACAGACTTAAAAAAAAAAAAAAAGGGAAGAAAGAATAGGATAAAGTTTTAAAAAATATGTTCCAACCCAGTCTTTCATTTGTTCTTTCCTTTTTTTCTGAGTTGATTTCTCACTCTGTTTCCCAGGGTGGAATGCTGTTGCACGCTCATTGCCACCGCAGCCTTGACATACTGGGCTCACGGGACCCCTCTATCTCACACTCCAAGTAGCTGGAGCTACAGGCATGCACCACCATATGCCACCTATGTCTTGATTTTATTATAGAGATAAGATCACACTAAATTGTTCAAACTTGTCTGGAACACATGGATTCAAGCAATCCTCTCACCTTGGCCTCTCAAAGGACTGGGATGACAGGTTGAGCTACCACGCCTTACCCTTTTAAAAATAATATGTATTTAAAATGTCTGCTTTAAGTAGATGATATGGCTCACACCAGGCATCCCAGCAGTTTGGTAGGCAGATGTGATGATTGCCTGAGCCCAGGGCTTCCAGACTAGCCTTGGCAACCAGGGAAGACTTGTGATCTACAATAAATAATACAACTCGCCAGGCATGGTGGTGCATGTCTTTATCTTCACCTATTTTGTAGGCCAAAGCCTGCAGTTCCAGCTACTGGGAAGACTGAGGCAGAAGGATCACCTGAGCAAAGTAGACTGAGGCTGCGGTGGCCATAAGCATGCCATAGTTCTCAAGTCTGCAAAACAGAGTGAGACAGGCTAAAAAAAAAATAAGAGAATTAGGATACAGTTTTTGAAATATATTCCAACCCAGTCTTTCATTTTTTCTTCTATTTTTTCTGAGTCGATTTCTCACTCTGTTGCACAGGGTGGAATGCCATTGAACACTCACTGCCACTGCAACCTCGACCTACCGGTCTCAGGCTATTACCCCATCTCACACTCCAAGTAGCTGGAGCTACAGGCATGTGCCACCAAGTGCAACCTATGTTTTGATTTTATTATACAGAGGTGATTACACCGAATTGCCCAAACTTGTCTGGAATACCTGGATTCAAGCAATCCTCTCATCTTGGCCTCTCAAAGGGCTGGGATGACAGGTTGAGCTACCACGCCTTACCTTTTTTTTTTTTTTTTGTCGCCCAGACTGGAGTGCGGTGGCCGCTCCCGGCCATCGCAGCCTCGACCTGCTAGGCTCCAGCGATCCTTCTGCCTCAGCCTTCCATGTAGCTGGAATTACAGGCACGTGCTACCACACCTGGCTAATTTTTTGATTTATTGTAGAGATGAGGTCTCGCCAAGTTGCTCAGGCGGGTCTCAAATCCGCAGGCTCAGGAAATCCACTCAGCCTCCCAAGGCGCAGGATTACAGGCTGAGCCACCAAGCCCGGCTACATCTTACCCTTTTTTTAGAAAATATATTTTTAAAATGTCTGCTTTAACTAGATGATATGGTTCACACCAGGCATCCCAGCAGTTTGGCAGGCAGAGGTGAGAGGATTGCCTGAGCCCAGGGCTTCAAGACCAGTCTGGGCAACTAGGCAAGACCTCTGCTCCACAGGAAATAAAACAACTAGCTGGGCATAATGGTGCATGCCTGTATTTCGAGCTACTTTGTAGGCTATAGCTGGTAGTTCGATCTACTGGAAAGACTGAGGCAGAAGGATCACCTGAGCCAAGCAGACCGTGGCTGCGGTGGCCATGCATATGCCACTGTTCTCAAGTCTGCCAAACAATGAGACTGGCTGAAAAAAAATTAAAGCATAGGATACAGTTATTTGAAATATATTCCATCCAAATCTTTTATTTGTCCTTTTTTTTTTTTTTGTCAGTCAATTTCTCACTCTGTTGTCCAGGGTGGAATGCAGTTGCACGTTCATGACCACCACAGCCTTGACTTACTGAGCTCAGGCAATCCTATCTTCCAAGTAGCTGGTGCTACAGGCATGCACCACCATGCTCAGGTAATGTTTTGATTTTTATTACAGAATCAAGATCACACCAAATTTACCAAACTTGTCAGGAGTACCTGGATTCAAGCAATCCTCTATCACCTTGGCCTCCCACAGTGCTGGGATGGCAGTTTGAGCTACCACATTCCGTCCATTTAAAAAAATATGTACTTTTAAAATGTCTGGTTTAACGATGTGATGTAGCTTACACCAGTCATCTCTGCAGTTGGCGGGCAGAGTTGAGAAGATTCGAGACCAGCCTGGCTAACTCGGCAAGACCTCTGTTATAAAACAAATAAAACCACTAGCCGGGCATGGTACTGCTTGCCTGCATAACCAGCTACTTTGTAGGCTATAGTCTGTAGTTTCAGCTACTGGAAAGATTGAGGCAGAGGGATCGCTTGAGCCAAGCAGACCAAGGATGCTGTGGCCATAAGCATGCCACTGCTCTCCAGCTGGAAAACATAGTGAAACTGGCAAAAAATAAATACATAAATTAAATAAACATTCAGGATTTAATTTTTTCATGTAAATTCCAGCCAGTTCTTTCTTTCTTTCTTTTTTTTTTTTCTGAGTCGGTTTCTCATTTGGTTGCCCTGGATGGATTGCAGTGGCACACTTGAGGCCACAGTATACTTGACCTACTTGCTTAGAAAATCTTTCCATCTCCACCTCCAAATAGCTGGAAATACAAGCATGTACCTCCATTCCCCGCTAATATTTTGATTTTTATTTTGGAGAGTCTAACCAAATTGCCCAAACAGGTTTCGAAGACCTATACTCAGGTCATCCTGTTACCTTGGCCTCCCTAAGTCCTGGGAAGACAGGCTTGAGCCACCATGCCAACCCTTTTTTTTTTTTTTTAATCTGCTTCAACTGGGAGGGTGTTTCATGACTGTCATACTTTCACGTTGAGAGGCAGAGTTGAGAGGATTGTCTGAACCCAGGGCTTTGAGGCCCACCTGGGTAGCTAGGCAAGACCTTTGTTCTACAAAAAAACTACTAGCCAGCCATGGTGCTGATTGCCTGTATTACTAGCTACTTTGTTGGCTATAGAATATAGTTGCAGCTACTGGGAAGACTGAGGTAGAAGGATTGCTTGAGCCAAGCAGACTGAGGATTCTGTGGCCATGAGCATGCCACTGCTCTCCGAAACTGGGCAACAGAGTGAAACTGGCAAAAACATAAATTAAATAACCAATCAGGATTCAATTTTTTTATGTAAATTCAGCCAGGCCTTTCTTTCTTTTTTTTTTTTTTCTGAGTTGGGTCGCTTGTACTGGTTGGAATGCAGTAGCATGCTCAAGGCCACATTATACTCGACCTCCTGTGCTCACAAAATCCTTTTAACTCTATCTCAAAATAGCTGTAACTACAAGCATGTGCCTCCATTCCTGGCTAATATTTTGATTTTTATTGTAAAGGGTCTAACCAAATTTGCCCAAACAGGTCTGGGATGACTGGCATGAGCCACCATGCCAAGCACTTTTTTTAATTTTTAAAATTTCTGCTTCAACCTGGTGAGGTGTTTCAAGGCTGTCATCCCTTCACGTTGGCAGGCACAGGCGAGAGGATTGCCTGTACCCAGGGCATCCAGACGAGCCTTGGCAACTAGGCAAGACCTGTGCTCTACAATAAATAATATAACTCGCCGGGCATGGTGGGGCATCACTTTATTTCCACCTACTTTGTAAATCAAAGCCTGTAGTGCCAGCTACTGGGAAGACTGAGGCAGAAGGATCATCTAAGCCAAGCAGACCGAGATTGTGGTGGCCATGAGCCTTCCACTGATCTCAATTCTACAAAACAGAGTGAGACTGTTAATTTTTTTTCTTTAAAAAATTAAAGAATTAGGAGTCAATTCTTTGAAATATTCCAGCCAATTCTTTCATTCATTCTCTCTTTTTTTTCTGAGGCAGTTTCTCAATCTGTTGTCCAGGTTGGAATGCAGTGGCACCCTCACAGCCTCTGCAACCTGGACCTACTGGGCTCTGTGGATCCTTCTCTCCCGTCTCCCATAGTTGGAACTACAGGTGTGCACCACCATGTCAGGCTAATATTTTCATTTTTATTGTAGATGTGAGCTCTAACCACATTGTCCAAACAGGTCTTGAAGACCTGGACTCAGGGATTCCAGTAACCTCAGCCTCCCTAAGTCCTGGGATGACAGGCATGAGTCAGCATGCCCAGCCCTTTTTTTTATTTTTAAAATGTCTGCTTCACTGGGTGAGGTGTTTCTTGGCTGTCATCCCTTCACGTTGGCAGGCAGAGGTGAGAGGATTGTCTGAGACAAGCCTTGGCACCTGGCAAGACCTGTGCGCTACAAAAAATAATACAACTAGTCGGGCATGGTGGTGTTTGCCTGTATTTCCATCTTCCTTTATGCCCAAGCCTGAAGTTTCAGCTATTGGGAAGACTGAGTTAGAATGATCGCCTGAGCCAAGTGGACTGAGACTGCGGTGGCCATAACCATGCCACTATTCTCAAGTCTGCAAAAACGAGTGAGACTGGCTGAAAAAAAAATTTAAAGAATTAGGATACAGTTTTTTGAAATATATTCCTAACAAATCTTTGATTTGCTCTTTCTTTTTTTTCTCAGTCAATTTCTCATTGCTGCCCAGGGTGGAATGCAGCTGCACACTCACGACCACCAAAGCCTCGACCTACTGAGCTCAGAAGATCCTTCCATTTGATCTTCCAAGTAGCTGGAGCTACAGGCATGCGCCACCATGCACTGCTAATGTTTTGATTTTTATTATAGAGTCAAGATCACACCAAATTTCCCAAATTTGTCTGGAAAACCTGGATTCAAGCAATCCTCTCTCACCTTGGGCTCCCACAGGGCTGGAATGGCAGTTTGAGCTACCACACCCGTGCATTATTTTAAAAATATATTTTTAACATGTCTGCTTTAACTAGATGATGTAGCTCACACCAGTCATCTCTGCAGTTTGGCAGGCACAAATGAGATGATTGTCTGAGCCCAGGGCTTCGAGATCAGCCTGGGTAACTAGGCATGACCTCTGTTCTACATCACATAAAACAACTATCCGGGCCTGATGCTGCTTGCCTGCATCACCAGGTACTTTGTAGGCTATAGCCTGTAGTTCCGGCTACTGGGAAGATTGAGGAGAAGGATCGCTTGAGTCAAGCAGACTGAGGATGCTGTGGCCATGAACGTGCCACGGCTCTTCAGCTGGGGAACAGAGAAAAACTGGCAAAAAAATAAATTCAATAAACAAGCAGGATTCAATTTTTTCATGTAAATTCCACCCAGGTCTTTCTTTCTTTTTTTTTTTTTTTTTTCCTGAGTCAGTTTCTCATTCGGTTGCCCTGGCTGGAAATCAGTGGCATGCTCAAGGCCACAGCATACTCGATCTGCTGTGCTCAGAAAATCCTTCTGGCTCCACCTCCAAATAGCTGGAACTACAATCATGGGCCTCCATTCCCTGCTAACATTTTGATTTTTATTGTAGAGAGTCTAACCAAATGGCCAAACAGGTCTGGGATGACAGGCATGAATCACCACTCCCAGCCCTTTTTTTATTTTTAAAAATTCTACTTCAACTGGGTGAAGTGTTTCATGGCTGTTATCCCTTCACGTTGGCAGGCACAGGCGAGAGGATTGCCTGAACCCAGGGCTTTGAGACCAGCCTGGGTAACTAGGCACAACCTGTGTACTACAACACATAAAACAATTAGCCCAGCATGGTGCTGCTTGCCTGTATTACCAGCTACTTGGTAGGTTATAGCCTGTAGTTTAAGTTACTGGGAAGATCGAGGCAGAAGGATCAACTGAGCCAAGGAGACCAAGGTTGCCTGCAGGCCAGCTGGGGAAAAGAGTGAAATTGCAAAAAAAAAAAAAAAAAAAAGAAAAATTAAATAAACAGTCATGGTTCAATTTTCAGCCTGGTCTTTCTTCTTCTTTTTTTTCTGAGTCGGGTTCTCATACTGTTGCCCTGGCTGAAATGCAGTGGCATATTCAAGGCCACACTATGCTCGACCTACTGTGCTCAGAAAATCCTTTCAGTTCCATCTCCAAATTGTTGGAATTACAAGCATGTTCCTCCATTCCCAACTAATATTTTTATTTTTATTGTAGAGAGTCTAACCAAATTGGCCAAATAGTTCTTGAAGACGTCTACTCAGGTAATCCTGTTACATCACCTCCCCTAGTCCTGGGATAAGAGGCATGAGGCACCAGGCCCAGCCCCACCCTTTTTTTTATTTTTAAAATTTCTGCTTCAATTGGGTGAGGTGTTTCATGGCTGTCATCCCTTCATGTCGGCAGGCAAAGGCGAGAGGATTGCCTGAGCCCAGGGTTTCCAGACCAGCCTTGGCAACTAGGCAAGACCTGTGCTCTATAACAAATAATACAACTCACCGGCCATGGTGGGGCATGACTTTATTTCCACCTACTTTGTTGACCAAAGCCTGTAGTGCCAGCTACTGGGAAGACTGAGGCAGAAGGATCACCTGAGTCAAGCAGACTGAGGCTGTGGTGGCCATGAGCCTGCCACTGCTCTCAAGTCTACAGAATAGAGTGAGACTGGCTGAAAAAAAAATTAAAGAATTAGGATTCAATTTTTTGAAATATATTGCACTCAAATCTTTCATTCATTCTTTCTTTTCTTTCTGAGGAGTTTCTCAATTTGTTGCCCCGGTTGGAATGCAGTGACACCCTCACGGCCTCTGCAGCCTGGACCTATTGGGCTCTGTGGATCCTTCTCTCCCATCTCCAGTAGGTGGAACTACATGTGTGCGCCACCATGCCAGGCTAATATTTTTATTTTTATTGTAGAGGCAAGGTCTAACCACATTACCCAAACAGGTCTCGAATACCTAGACTCAGGTAATCCTGTCAACTTCACCTCCCATAAAACTGGGATGACAGGCATGAGCCAGCACACCCAGCCTTTTTTTTTTTTTTTAATGTCTGCTGCAACTGAGTGAGGTGTTTCACGGCTGTCATCCCTGCACATTGGCAGGCAGAGGCGAGAAGGTTGCCTAAGCCCAAGGCTCTGAGACCAGCGTTGGCACCTAGACAAGACCTGTGCTCTAAACGAAACAATACATCTAGCAGGGCATGGTGGTGATTGCCTGTATTTTCACCTTCTGTTTAGGCCACAGCCTGAAGTTTCAGCTACTGGGAAGACTGAGTGAGAAAAATCAACTGAACCAAATAGACTGAGGCTGTGGTGGCCATAAACATGCCACTCTTCTCAAGTCTGCAATACAGAGTGAGACAAGCTAAAAAAAAGAAGAAAGAAAGAATAAGTATACAGGTTTTAAAAAATACATTCCAACCCAGTCTTTCATTTGTTCCTTTTTTTCTGAGTCAATTTCTCACTCTGTTGCCCAGGGTGAAATGCCATTGCACACTCATTGCCACTGCAATATTGACCTACAGGGCTCAGGGGATCCCTCTATCTCACACTCCAAGTAGCTGGACTAACAACTGGGCACCACCATGAGCCACCTATGTTTTTATTTTGTTATAGAGATGAGATCACACTGAATTGTCCAAACTTGTCTGGAACACCTGGATTCAAGCAATTATCTCACCTTAGCCTCTCAAAGGGTTGGGATGACAGGTTGAGCTATCACGCCTTACCCTTTAAAAAAAATATTTTGTTAAAATGTCTGCTTTAACTAGGTGACATGATTAATGCCAGGCATTCAAGCAGTTTGGCAGGCAGAGGTGAGAGGATTGCCTGAGCCCAGGTCTTCGAGACCAGCCTGGGCAACTAGGCAATACCTCTTCTCAACAAGAAATAAAAAAACTAGCTGGGCTAGTGGTGCTTGCCTGTATTTTGAGCAAATTTGTAGTCTATAGGTGGTAGTTTAATCTACTGGGAAGACTGAGGCAGAAAGTTCACCTGAGCCAAGCAGACTGTGGCTGTAGTGGCCATGAGTATGCCACTGTTCTCAAATCACAAAACCGAGTGAGATTGGCTTTAAAAAAATTAAAGAATTAGGATTCAATTCTTTGAAATATATTCCAGCCAAATCTTCATTCATTTTTTTTTTCCTGAGGTAGTTTCTCAATCTGTTGCCCAGGCTGGAATGCAGTGGCACTCTCACGGCCACAGCAGCCTGTATCTACTGGACTCCGTAGATCCTTCTGTGCCCTCTCCAGTAGTTGGAACTACAGGTGTGCACCACAATGCAAGGCTAATATTTTTGGTTTTTTTGTAGAGACGAGGTCTAACCAAATTGCTCAAACAGGTCTTGAATACCTGGACTCAGGTAATTCAGTCACTTTGGCCTCCCAAAGTACTAGGATGACAGGCATGAGCCACCACCACCAGCCCCCCCCCTTTTTTGTAATGTCTGCTTTAACTGTATGATGTGTTTCATGACTGTCATCCCTGCATTTTTTCAGGCAGAGGAGAGAGGATTGCCTGAGTTCAGGGTTCCAAGACCAGCCTTGGCACCTAGGCAAGACCTGAGCCCAGGGCTTCGAGACCAACCTGGGCAACTAGGCAAGACCTCTGCTCCACAAGTAATAAACAACTAGCTAGGCATAGTGGTGCTTGCCTGTATTTCGAGCTACTTTGTAGACTATAGCCAGTAGTTTGATCTACTGGGAAGACTGAGGCAGAAGGATTGCCTGAGCCAAGCAGACTGAGGCTGCGGTGTTCATGAGTGTGCCACTCTTCTCAAGTATGCAAAATAGAATGAGACTGGCTGTAAGGAAAATTAAAGAATTAGGATACAATTTTTTGAAATATATTCCAACCAAATCTTTGATTTGTTCTTTCTTTTTTTCTGAGTCGATTTCTCACTCTGTTGTCCAGGGTAGAATGCAGTTGCACACTCACAACCACCACAGCCTCGACCTACTGAGCTCAGGTCATCCTTCCATCTCATCTTTCTAGTACCTGGAGCTACAGATGTGCACCACCATGTGTGGATAATGTTTTTATTTTTATTATAGAGTCAAGATCACACCAAATTTCCGAAACTTTTTTGGAACACCCATATTCAGGCAATCCTCTTTCACCCTGGCCTCCCACAGTTTGAGCTACCACCCCCATCCTTTTCAAAAAATACATATTTTAAAATGTCTGCTTTAATTAGGTGATATAGCTCCCACAGTTTGAGCTACCACACCCATTCTTTTTTAAAAAATATATTTTAAAATGTCTGCTTCAATTAGGTGATGTAGCTCACACCAGTCATCCCAGCAGTTTGGCAGGCAGAGTTGAGAGGACTGCCTGAGCCTAGGCCTTCGAGACCAGTCTGGGTAACTGGGCAAAACCTCTGTTCTAAAACAAGTAAAACAACTAGCCAGGCATGGTGCTGCTTGTCTGTATTACCAGATGCTTTTTAGGCTATAGCCTACAGTTCCAGTTACTGAAGAAGACCGAGGCTGCAGTTTTTTAAAAAGGGTAAGGCATGGTAGCTCCACCTGTCATCCCAGCCCTTTGAGAGGACAAGGTGAGAGGATTGCTTGGATCCAGGTTTTCCAGACAAGTTTGGGCAATTCGGTGTGATCTCATGTCTATAATAAAATCAAAACATAGGTCATGCATGGTGGCGCACGCCAGTAGCTCCAGCTACTCAGAGTGTGAGATGAAGGGATCGCCTGAGCCCAGTAGGTCGAGGTTGCAGTTGCAATGAGCATGCAATGGCATTTCACCCTGGGCAACAGAATGAGAAATCAACTCAGAAAAAAAGAAAGAACAAATGGAAAACTGGGTTGGAATAAATTTCAAAAAACTGTATCCTAATTCTTTAATTTTTCTTTCTAGGCAGTATCACTCTGTTTTGCAGACTTGAGAACAGTGGCATGCCATGGTCACATCAGCCTCAGTCAACTTGGCTCAGGTGCTCCTTCTAACTCAGTCTTTCCAGTAGCTGAAACTTTAGGCTTTGGTCTAAAAAGAAGGTGGAAATACATGCAGTCACCACCATGCTCGCTAGTTATATTATTTCTTGTAGAGCACAGTTCTTGCCTAGGTACCAAGACTGGTCTTGGGGTCCCGGGATCAGGCAATCCTCTTGCCTCTGCCTGCCAACTTGAAGAGATGACAGCTGTGAAACACCTCGTATAGTTGAAACAGATATTTTAAAGATTAAAAAAAGGGCTGGGCATGCTCATGCCTGTCATCCCAGGACTTAGGAAGGCCAAGGTAACAGGATTACATGAGTCTAGGTCTTAGAGACCTGTTTTGGCAATTTGGTTAGACTCTCTACAATAAAAATCAAAATATTAGCCAGTAGGTTGAGGCTGTGGTGGCCGTGAGTGAGCAACGTCATTCCACCCTGGGCAAGTGAGTGAGAAATATACTCAGAAAAAAAAGAAAGAACAAATGAAAGACGGGGTTGGAATATATTTCAAAAAACTGTATCATAATTCTTTAATATTCTATTTTTTTGGCCAGTCTCACTCTTTTTTGCATACTTGAGAAGAGTGGCATGCTTGTGGTCACTGCAGCCTGAGTCTACTTGGCTCAGGTGATCCTTCTAACTCAGTCTTCCCAGGAGCTGAAACTTCAGGTTGTACCTAAAAAGAAGGTGGAAATACAGGCAAGCACTACCATGCCTGGCTAGTTGCATTATTTTTTATAGAGTACAAAGCCTGTACTTCCAGCTACTGGAGAGACTGAGGCATAAAGATCTCCTGAGCCCAGAACCGAGGCTATGGTATCTATGAGTATGTGACTGCACTACAGTCTGGAAAACAGTGAGACTGGAAAAACAAAGGAATAAATAAAAGCATTAGAATTCAATTTTTTGATGTAAATTCCAGCCAAATCTTTCTTTCTTTCTGTTTCTAAGTTGGGTTCTCACTCTGTAACTCAGGCTGCAATGCGGTGGCATGCTCAATACCACCACAGCCTCGACTACAGGGCTAAGGATAACTTTCCAACACACCCTACAAGGAGCTGGAACTGCAGGCAAGCACCACCATGCCCGACTAATATTTTGATTTTATTGTAGAGACGAGGTCTCACCAAATTGCCCAAACAGTTCTCGAACACCTGGACTCAGGTAATCCCCTCACCTTGGTTTCCCAAAATACTGGGATTACAGGCATGAGCCACCATGCCCAGCCCTTGTTTTTTTTATTTCCAAAATGTCATCTTTAACTGGGTGAGGTGGTTCACGGATGTCATCCCTGCACTTTGGCAGGCTGAGGCGAGAGGACTGCCTGAACTCAGGGCTTCAAGACCAGCCTTGGCAACTAGGCAAGACCTATGCTCTACAATATATAAAACAACAAGCCGGGCATGGTGGTGCATGACTGTATTTCCATCTACTTTGTAGACAAAGCCTGTAGTTCCACCTACTGTGGATACTGAGGCAGAAGAATCACATGAACCAAGCAGACTGAGGCTGCGGTGGCTATGAATATGCCACTGTTCTCAAGTCTGCAAAAAAAAAAAAAAAAGTGAGACTAGCAGGAAAAAAAATTAAAGAATTAGGATACAGTTTTTTGAAATTTATTCCAGCCACATCTTTCATTTGTTCCTTTTTTTTTCTTCTGAGTTGACTTCTCACTCTGTTGCCCAGGGTGGAATGCAATTGCATGTTAATGGCCACTGCAGCCTTGACCTACTGGGCTCAGGAGATATTTCCATCTCACCCTCCATGGAGCTGGAGCTACAAGTGTGTGACATCATGTGTGGGTAATGTTTTGATTTTTATTATAGGGATGAGATCCCACCAAATTGGCCAAACTTGTCTGGAACACCTGGATTCAAGCAATCCTCTCACCTTGGCCTCTCAAAGTGCTGAGACAAGGTTGAGCTACTACACCTGACCCTTTTAAAAAATATATTTTTAAATGTCTGCTTTAATGTCGGTGGCTCAGCCTGTAATCCCGCACTTTGGGAGGCCGAGGTGAGTGAATTGCTTGAGCCCGCAGGTTCGAGACCCACCTGGGCAACTTGGCGAGACCTCATCTCTACAATAAATCAAAAAATTAGCTGGGCATGGTAGCACGCGCCTGTAGCTTCGGCCACTTGGAAGGCTGAGGTGGAAGAATCGCTGTAGTCCAGCAGGTGGCCACTGCACTCCAGTCTGAGCGACAGAGTGAGACTCCAACTCAAAAAAAAATCTCTAAATAAATGTAAATACTTAATTCAAAGACCTCAAACCATGAAACTACTGAAAATAAATATAAGGAGAGAGCTCCAGTACATAGGTCTGGACAATGATTTTTTTTTTTTTGACATGACTTCAAAAGCATAGGCAACAAAAACAAAAATAGACAAGTGGGATTATACCAAAAAACTTCTGAACAGCAAAGGAGATAATAAAGAGACAACTTACAGAATGAGAGAAAATATTTGTAAACTATATATCTATTATGGGACTAAAATTCAGTAACTCAACTCAGCTCAAATAACTCAGTAGTAAGAAAATAAATAACTAAATCTTAAAAATGGGATAAAGACCTGATTAGACATTTCTTAAAAGAAGAATTACAAATGCCTAGCAGGTATGTAAAAAAATACTCAATATCACTACTCATCTTGGAAATGTAAATCAAAATAACAATGACATATCACCTTACTCCTCTTGTTTCTTTAAAACTTCAAGCCAGGAGTGGTGCATCAAGCCTGAAATCCCAGCACTTTGAGAGACTGAGGCAAGAGAATTGTCTGAACTCAGGGGTTTGAGACCAGTCTGGGCAACTTGTTGAAACCTTGTCTCTACAATAAATCAAAAAAACTAGCTGGGCAGGTTGGCACAGGCCTGTAGTCCCAGCTACTTGGAAGGTTGAGACAGAAAAATTGCCAGAGCACAGCAGGTTAAGACAGTGGTCACCATGTGTATGCCACTGTCCTCCAGCTTGGGCAACAGAGTAAGAGTCCAACTCAAAAGAAAAAAAAAGAAAAAAGAAAATTTAATAATTGTGAATTAGTATATGTGATTTAAGTTTTTTATTTAAATTATAGGTCACCTTCCATTGCTATCTTTTAACATTTTATTTTCAAATAATTTCAAAGTTACAGAAAAGTTGCAAAAGTAGTTTTGTTCTTTACTCAGTTTCTTTCATGTTCACATGTTACATTACCTTTGTGCTATTATCAAAACCAGAATATTAACATTGGTACAATAGCATTAACAAAACTCCAGTTTTTATTTGGGTTTCTAGCAGCACTAACATTCTTATTCTATTTCAAGATTTATTCCAGATCCCACATGGTATGTAACTATCACATCATCTCAATCTCTTCCAATCTGTAACAGTTTCTCATTCTTTCCTTCAATTGTATGACCTTGAAACTTTGAAATATGTCAGTTATTTTGGAAAATGCTCCTCATTTTGTACTTCCTTGATGTTTTCTCACATAAATGAAGGTTATAATAAATTTTTTAGCCTCAGTATCACAGAAATTACATGCTCCTCTTAATGTATACTATCAGGAGTTATATGATCTTCATATGTCTTATTACTAATAACCTTAACTTTCATCATTCTGGTGTGTGTTTGCCAATTTCCTCCATTGTCAACTACTGTATTTTTCCTTTTTTATTAATCAATATTGTGTGCAGATACTTTGAGACCATGTAAACAGTTTGTGTCCTCACAAACTTTTACTCATTTAAAAAAATTAATTAATGAATGTGAATCTTGCATGCCACAACCATAAAATATGTTATTTGCCTAGTGGGAGTTTTATGTTTTTATATTATTTCTATGTGTATTAATTTGATTGCTGCTTTTTATTTTTGTTAAGATTTTATGTGATTATTTATTTATACTAGTTTTGACTTACAGGTATTTATTTTATTTTAGGGTTTACAGCCCCATTTATTAATTATTTAATTGCAAAATTTTCCCACCTTTGGTCCTTTAAAACTCCTTCAGCTTTGCTTCTGTGTTGTATTCATTTTTTAGAACTTTACTTCCTAGCTTAAAAAGGTATTATTTTTCTTGTGTGCGCACACACACACACACACACACACACACACACACACACACACACACGTAAGTATAAACATACACACACATAAACATGCATAGTTCTATGAACAGAGGTAGAAAAGATATGTGTATATGTACATATAAGGCATAAATATTTACATAGTATAGTATTTATGTATATATATGCTAAATTATGGTGCATATACATTTTTATGTGTATATTAAAAATCTTGAGTTCATACTGACATCTCTGATTTAAATATAAAACCACACATTTGATTTCCACATTTTCCTTTTTCTTTCTTTCTTTTTTTTTTTTTTGAGTTGGATTCTCACTCCAGCACCCAGGCTGGAGTACAGAGGCATGCTCATAACCACAGCCTCAACCTCCTGGGCTCAGGCAATCCTTCTGCCTCAGCCTTCCATGCTACCATGCCCAGCTACTTTTATTTTTTATTTTTATAAGTTCTTATTTTCTTATTTTAAAGATGTGGGGTACAATTAAGGTTAGGTATACAAATGTTCATTATGCAGGTACCCTAGTTGATGAAGTGTTCCTCTCCCTTCCCCAGGTAGATTCTCACAACTGCCAATCCTGCTTCCCCACCCCCCCTCCCAGCAGTTTTCCACTACTGCCAATCCTTTTGTTATAGTATTGTTAATTATTCAAGGTCTGCTTATGAGTGAGAACATACGATACTCAGATCTTTGCTTTGGTGAAAGATAACTCAGTATTATAGACTCTAAGTCCATTCAGGTTGCTGTGAAGTTCATAATTTTGTTCTTCTTTATGGCTGTGTAATATTCCATAATGTATAAGTACCACATTTTTTTATTCAGTCTTCTTTTGATGGGCAGCATGGTTGGTTCCATGTTCTTGATACTGTGAACAATGCTGCATAAACATACGTGTGCAGGTATATTTTTCATAGAGTGATTTGAGTTCTTCTGGGTATATTCCCAGTCGGGGGATTGTGGAATCATATGGAAAGTCAATTTTTAGATCTTTTAGGAATCACTACACTGTTTTCCACAGAGGTTGTACCAGTGTACACTCCCACCAACAGTGTAAAAGTGTTTCTTTTGTACCCCATCCTCTCCATCATCTGTTCTTTGTTTGTTTGTTTGCTTTTTAGTTATTGATGATAGTCATCCTGACTGGAATTAGGTGGTATCTCAGTGTAGTTTTAATTTGCATTTCTTTGATGACTAGTGAGGCTGAGTAT
The DNA here is from genome assembly GCA_027257055.1 of Cephalopachus bancanus. Classification (NCBI taxonomy): domain Eukaryota; kingdom Metazoa; phylum Chordata; class Mammalia; order Primates; family Tarsiidae; genus Cephalopachus; species Cephalopachus bancanus. Next base: position 107,578 of record JAPVLO010001258.1, on the reverse strand, counting down.
TTATATTTGTATCTGTTGGTTGCTCATATGTCTTCTTTTGAGAACTGTTTATTCATATCTTTTGCCCACTTTGTAATGGGGCTGTTTGTTTTTTTTTTCCTTTTCAGAATGTTTGAGTTCTTTGTAGATCCTAGATGTTCGGCCTTTATCAGACATAAATTTGGCAAATAATTTTTCCCAGTCTATGAGCTGTCTCCCCAGTCTCTTGATGGTTTCTCTGGCTTAGCAGAAACTTGTCAGTTTGATGAGGTTCCACTTATCTATCTTATCTCTTATGGCATGGGTACTTGGAGCTTTGATCAGGAATTGGTTGCCAGTTCCAATTTACATGAGCATTTACTCCTGGATTTTCTAAGGTTCTTATAGTTTGAGGTTTTACATTTAGGTCTTTGATTCATATAGAGCTGATTTTTTGTGTATGGTGATAGGTAGGAATCTTATTTTAATCTTCTGCATGTGGTCAGCTAGTTCTCCCAGCACCATTTACTGAATAGGCTCTCCTCTCCCCAGTCATTAGTGGTGGAGGTTTTGTCAAAGATGAGTTGGTTGAAAATTTGAAGTTTTGCTTCTGGAATCTCTATCCTCTTCCATTGGTCTATATGCCTGCTCTTATGCCAATACCAGGCTGTTTTGATTATTGTAGTTTTTTAATAGAGTTTAAAGTCTGGGAGTTTATTGCCTCCTGCTTCGTTTTTTGTTTTGTTTTGTTTGTTTGTTTGATGAGGATTGTTTTGGTGATTCGTGATCCTTCATGGTTCCACGTGGATTCCTGTATTGTGGTTTCCAGGTTTGAGAAAAATGTTACTGGTAATTTAATGGGTAAATATGTAGATTGCCTTGGAAAGGATGGACATCTTAACAATGCTGATTCTTCCAGCTCATGAGCATGGAATATTTTTCCATTTGTTTGTGTCATCTTTTATTTCTTTGAGCAGTGTTTAGTTGTTTTCATTGTAAATGTCTTTCATGACTCTGGTTAGGAAGATGCCAAGGTATTTGATATTTTTTCTGGCTGCTGTGATTGGGATTGTGTCTTTTATTTGGGTTTCTGTTTGTTTATTGTTGGTGTATAGAAATGCGACTCTCTTTTGCACATTTATGCTATACAGTGAGACTTTGTGAAAGTCCTTTTTCAGTGCAAGGAAGTTTTTGACAGATTCTCTTGGGTTTTTGAGATAAAAAATCATATCACCTGCAAAGAGGGATAACTTGATTTCCTGTTTTCCTATTTGGATACCCCTGATTGCATTCTCTTGGCTGACTGCTCTAGCTAGGACTTCCAAAACTATGCTGAAAAGGAGGGGTGAGAGTGAACATCCTTGTCTTGTTTGGTTTTCAGGGGAAATAGTTCCAATTTCTGTCAGTTTACCAGTATGCAGGGCTGTAGGTTTCCCATAGATGGCTCTTACTATTTTGAAGTATGTTCCATCTATGCCTAGATGTTCAAGAGTTTTTATTAAAAAGGGGTGCTGGATTTTATCAAAAGCTTTTTCTGTGTCTGTTGATATAATCATGTGATGTTTGTTTTTAAATCTGTTGATGTATTTAATTATGTTTATGGTCTTATGAATGTTGAACCAGCCCTGCATTCTGGGTATGAAGCCTACCTGGTCATGGTGGATAATCTTTGAAATATATTGTTGAATCCAATTTGCTTGGATCTTATTGAGAATTGTAGCATCTATGCTCACCAAGGAGATTGGCCTGTAGTTCTCTTTCTTTGTTGGATCTTTACCTGGTTTGGGTATCAATATGTTGCTAACTTTGTAAAATGATTTGGGGAGAGTTCCATCTTTCTCAATTGTCTGGAATACTTTCAATAAGAATGGTATCAGTTCCTTCTTGTATGTTTTGTAGAATTCTCCTGGAAAGTCATCTGGTCCAGGGTTTTTTTTTTTTTTTTTAATGTAGGTAGTTTTCTTATGACATAGTCAATTTCCCGAATTTTTGTTGGTCTATTTATGGTCTTGATTACTTCTTGTTTCAACTTATGGAAGTTGTGTGATGTCAGAAAGTCATCCATTACTTTAGGTTTTCCTATTTCCATTTAAGTGTATATAGTAGTCTCTGACAATCCTTTGTATTTTTTCAGGGTCAGTTGTGACTTCAGCTTTTGTGTTTCTGATTGTGTTTATTTGGGCTTTTTCTCTGTTTTTCTTGGTCAGTCTAGCTAGGGGACCATCAATCTTGTTTATTCTTTCAAAGAACAAGGTTTTTGTTTTATTGTTTTTTTGTATTATCTTTTTGTCTTCTAATGTTCCGAATTTGGGCATTTATTTTGGTGATCTGGATTCTTCTGCTGAAGTTAGGGTTTTAGTGGTCTGGTTTTTCTAGCTCCCTTAGGTCATTTGATAGACTGTTAACTTGTGATCTTTCCATTTTCTTCATGTGTGTTTGTAGAGATATGAATCCCCCTCTTAGTACTGTTTTCATGGCATTTCTGAGCTTTTGCTAAGAAGTTTTCTTATTTTCATTTGTTTCCAGATATCTTTTAATCTCTGTTTTGATTTCCATGTTGACCCAGGAGTTGCTTGGCATCATGCTGCTTTGTGTCCACGTCTTTGTGGATTTTTGGGGTACTTTGTTGATGTTGATATTTATTTTTATTTCACTGTGGTCTGAGAAGGTGCATGGCAGGATTTTAATCTTGTAAAAATGTTTTATGCTTGATTTCTGACTGAGAATGTGGTCGATCTTAGAGTATGTCTCATGTGGTAATGAGTAGAATGTATATTCCATGGTTTTTGAGTGGAGTGTTCTGTAGGTATCAATTAAGTCTATTTGGTCAAGTGTCACATTGAAGTTCTGAATCTTCTTGTTGATTTTTCATCTTGATGATCTGTCTAGGGTGGTGAGTGGGGTATTTAAGTTCCCAGCTATGATAGTGTTAGAGTCAATGTCTTTTTAAAGTTTACTTAGAAGCTGCTTAATTAAAGTTGGTACTCTTTTATTGGGTGAATATATGTTTATGATGGATATTTCTTGTTGATAGATTGAACCTTTCATCATTATGCAGTGACATTCTGTATCTTTTAAAATTTTTGGTAGCTTAAAGTGTATTTTGTCTGATAATAAGATTGTGACTCCTGCTTTCTTTTGTGTTTCATTCATCTGAAATTTTTTTTTTTTTGAGTTAGAGTCTCACTCTGTCACCCAGACTGGAGTGCAGTGGCCACTCTTGGCCACCGCAGCCTCGACCTGCTGGGCTCCGGCGATCCCTCTGCTTCAGCCTTCCAATTAGCTGGAACTACAGGTGCGTGCTACCACGCCCAGCTAATTTTTTGATTTATTGTAGAGATGAGGTCTCGCCAAGTTGCCCAGGTGGGTCTCGAACCCACGGGCTCAAGCAATTCACTCACCTCGGCCTCCCAAGGCATGAGATTACAGGCTGAGCCATCAAGCCCGGCCTCATCTGAAATTTTGTGTTGTATCCTCTTACTTTGAGTGTGTGTGTTTCCTTTCTGGTGAGATGAGTCTCTTAGAGACAATATATTGCTGCCTCATGATATTTAATCCAATTTGCCATTCTATGTTTTTTTGGTAGTGCATTTAGTCCATTCACAATCAGGCTAATTATTGAAATATGAGAGTTTATCCCTGTCATGAGGTTATTATAGAGTTTGTGTTGTTGCTGTTTGTTTTCTTTCTTTTGATTTTTGAGTTGCTTCATGTGTGTTTTCAATCTTCTTCTTACATTCTTGTGAAGGGAGTTGTCATTCTGTTTTTCCTTTCTTCTGTGTTTAATACTTTCTTAGGTGTTTCTTGTAGAACTGGTCTGGAGGCAGTGTAAACTCTTAGGGATTGAATGTCTGAGAAAGATTTTAATCCTCCATCACTGATGAAGTTTAGCTTAGCTGAGTAGGTAATTCTTGGTTGAAATTGTTTCTTTGAGAACATTGAAGATTGAGCTCCAAGATCTCCTTGCCTGAAGTGTTTCTGTGGATACGTCTGCTCCCATCCTAATTGGTCTTCTGTAGGTAGTCTGACCTTTTTCTCTTGCTGCCTTTAGGATTTTTGTTTTATATCTACTTCGTGTAGGTGAATTATTATTTGTCTAGGAGTTGGTCTACTCATTTGTCATCTTGCAGGGATTCTCTGAATCTCTTGTGTTTGGTCACATCACTGATGAGATGAGGGAAATTTCCTTTGATAATTTCATGGAATGTTTGTTCCAGGCTGGTCTCCGTCTCTCTTTCTGTCTTAGGAAGTCCAATTATTCTTAGCTTCAACCTATTGAAATAATCACTCATCTCTTGAATGTTTTGTTCTGTTTTTTTAAGCTTCTTTTCTATGTTTTTGACAGTTTGGGTTTGTTCCATATTTTGGTCCTCAAGCTCTGAGATTCCTTCTTCTGCTTGGCTAATTCTGCTTGCCATGCTTATCAGCTTGTTATTTAGTTCATTCATGTTATTCTTTATTGCTGTTATCTCAGTTATCCACTCCTTCATTCTTTCTTGATTGTATTTATTCTCTCTATTAAAGTCTTGATATCTGGACTTGTGGTTTGAAACCAGTCATTCTGTAGGCTCTTCATTATTTCATTCTGAAGTCTGTATTCTCAGTGGATGATCTCTGTGTGTGACCCATATTATTCTTTTGGTTTTTCTTCATGTGTGAAGATTTTCCTCCATCCTTTTTTCTCCTCTTCTTTAATTCTGTTGTTCAGGGTTTGGGGGGTAGCTTTTATTTCTGTTTGTTCAATCTTCTATTCTTCTTTATATAGATCCTCTGATTTTGTTCAATTTTGAAGCTGAACTGTAGGTGAGGGGGCTGTGTTTTTTGCAGCTTTGGGATTTAATGAGGGGGGAGTTGTGATCCAGAAACTATCTCAGATCCCAGTATCTGCTGACAGGTGTGTTGGCCCCCTGGAACCCACTTCCCAATGGCTTACAATCTGTACATTCAGTAGGGACATAGATTTGCCCCCTCCAAGAAATATGAGGCAAGAAAAAGGAAAATAATGGAAAAAAGAAAAGAGGGAGAAAAGAGGAAATTGGAGAGAGAGCAGAATAAGAGGGAACACAAACAGGCATACCAACTAACAGATGAAAAGAGACACAAACAAAGTTAGAAAAGATTAAAAAAAACCCCTAAAACATACATACACTCATACAAATACAGAAATCAACAAAACCGCTCCTATTGGAGTACTTTCACTAAAAATGCCAGTACACGCCAGGCTCGGTGGTTCAGTCTGTAATCCCATGCTTTGGGAGGCTGAGGTGAGTGGATTGCCTGAGCCCGTGGGTTCGAGACCTGCCTGGGCAACTTGGTGAGCCCTCATCTCTACAATAAATAAAAAATCAGCTGGGCGTGGTAGCACGTGCCTGTAGATTTGGCTACTTGGAAGGCCGAGGTGGAAGGATTGCTGGAGGCCAGCAGGTCGAGGCTGCAGTGGCTGGGAGCAGCCACTGCACTACAGTCTGGGTGATAGAATGAGACTCCAACTCAAAAAAAAAATGCCAGTACACAAACAGAAAGTCTAAAACAGCAGCAATAAAATAAGAGTTACAAATATGAAAATGTAATCAAAAACAGAAAGAGAAAGAAAAAAGTAAAACAAACAAAAAACAAATGAACAGACAAAAAAATTTGTGCTGAGGTTGTTCCTGCAAGTCCAAATTCCTTTTAGTTCTGCTTTCCAGCACCTTCCTTCTGCTCTCAGCACAGCCTGATAGAATTGCTCTCAGCATGGGTCAGATACCCCAGGGCTTCTGTGGGAGGAGGGTGGATCAGATCTTGACTCATCCAGCTTGCTGCCTGTCAAGTTCCCCACTCAGATCTGATGTGTCTGTGTCTGATCCAGAGTGGGGAGGGGTTCCGTGTCTTCGAGCTTGATGAGATTACCCCTAGGTCCCAAGTTGGAGGATGGGTCAAACTGGGCAGGACAACGCAGGTCTCTGCCTGGACCTAGGACAGAGAAAATGACTCTAGTTGGCGTTTCCTCACTGGTGATGGGGTTCCTCTCCAGTTCACACCAATCTTCTCTCTCCACAGATCTGGGGCTCCAGTCTCTTTGTTGTCACAGGTGATGGTGTGGACTGGGCACTAAGTGATGAGAATCAACTGTATTCAGCAGGCTTTTCTCAGGAGAGTCCCAAGAGCAGTAGTTGATCCTGTACATCAGTGGCTTTAATCTCGGAGTGATGGGGGGTTGCAGTCACCTCTGAAGGAGAGCCCAGGGTGCATGAACCCAAGTCTTCCCTCAGATGGGCTTTCACTCACCCACCAGCACACACCCACTCATGCAAGGAATATTTATGGACACTTGCTTTTACAGTGATTCTCACAGTCTGACCTGTCCTGTCATCACCTTGCTGGAAAAGCTAACTTTTACTTTTGATTTATGGTAGAGATGAGGTCTCACCAAGTTGCCAAGGCTTGTCTTGAACCCATGGACTCAGACAATCCTGAACCCATGGACTCAGACAATCCTCTTGCCTCAGTCTCCCAAAGTGCTGGGATTACAGACCTGAGCCACTGCTCCTGGCCTACACTTTCCTTTTTCTTATCTGCACTTCTTTTTATCCAAATCTGAGAATTGTGGCTCTTATTACAGTATATTTACTTACTTTTTAGTGTGACTAAACATATATGAGGTCTGACAAACTGTCCTAGAAACAGCGCTACATGCTTCATTGCTGAATATCACTATGGTCATGTTTGAAGTACTCCCCCTTGGGAAGCTATGCACTGATGCCAGCACCCATGAAAGCAACTTTGAAACTATTTTTATGGAATGGTCATCATTATTTGTTGATGCCTGACAATTAAATTTGCAAACTTGCCACCCATGCACTTGTTTGCAGTGTTGTACAATTAACTGTTTTGGAACACTCTCCATACTCACCTGATCTGGTCCCCAATGAATTTTTTCTCTACCCAAATTTTAAGGAACTATTGAAAGGAAGACATTTGATGACATTCAGGATATCAAGGGTAATACTGAAATAGCTAATGAAATATTTTAAATAATTGCAATAACTTGCTTGACATAAGTAATTCCATTTTGTTAAAATCCTTCATCTTAGCTGCTTGCTTGACCTAAAAATGACCCCCCCAGTGTGCACATGTGATTGTTGTAATGTTCCCATGACCACAGACCCACAGTCTTGTTCCCCTGAGCTGTTCACATTGACCATTTTTTGCTGGCCAGTTGAAAACTCCCTAGACATAAGTTTTGTGTATCTGTATGCCTTGTTAACTGAAATCCAAGAGATTTTTCCTCTTGTTTTTAGTTCCTTGTACCCTCACCCCCTGTTATGTAGCCCACTTGCAGATTTTGCCTTTATAAGCTTCTTGCTGATTCCACTCAGTGTCAAGAGCTTTCTTGGCTTGAGCCTACTCTTGATGTCACACTATTAAAGAATTCAATATTCAAACCTGGTGTGCTGGTGATTCTCCTTTCCTATGGTTTGGCTATAACGATTTGACCACAGCTCTGATGGTAATTCCAGAAAAAGATTCCAAAATTGCTTTGATGGGTGGACTAGATGCTGGTGTTGGTGCATTCCTTCCCAAGGGGGATGCTTCAAGGATGACCATAATGTATTCAACAGTGAAGTATGTAGCACTGTTTCTAGGATGGGTTTGAAAACTTAATTTCCAGTCCCCATAAATTAGTTTCAAAAGTGCTATACAATACCTCTGGCAGAAAAACATTTACTGCCTAGAGTAAATAATTTCTTACAGCTTATTTTGCCTTTAGCCTTATAACATTGAGTCAAATCATATTTTCCAAGTAACTTAAGTTGGTTCTTTGTTCTCCCATTCACTTCAGTGTGGATGTACTATTTATACACATTGGTTAGGTTCATTTATTACAGTCTAAATTTACTTTGTTTTCATACATCCTGGTTGATTTGAGTACATAAAATATTATTTTGTTCTAAGTGTCAGAGCCATATAAAAAAGTTTACTCAGAGAAATGTCACTTTCTCCTCATTCTTATTATATCATTCTCAGTCCCCTTTTTATTCTACTGGTTTTCTGTTTATTTCCAGTACATAACCAATTTTATTAGTGTCTGGGTTATCATTCATATATGTATTGTTTTCCTTCCAATGCCCTGAAAGAATTTATACATCATTGATACTATTTGATCATTAGAAGTTTGGTAGACTTCAATAAAACCTTCTGGACCTACTACTTTTTTAAATGGAAAAGTCCTTTATTAAGTTTCTCTATTTTCACATGAATATTAACCAAATTAAACTTTCCGATTCTTATGGAATCAATTTTTCTGATCTATAGTTTCTTGATTAATTTGACATTTTAGTTTGATTTTCCCGTTTTTTGTTTCCACAGATGCTTGTCATTTCTTTCATACTAAAAAAATCTATTTTGTTATTGTCTGTCATTTTAAAAAATATATTTGTACATATTTTCTTCTAATTTTATCAGATTAGTGTTTTATTTTTCATAAAAATAAGATTTTAGTTTATTAATCTCTTCTACACCTTTTGTATTTTCTACTTTACAAATTTATGTTTTCTTCTTATTTCATTTTAATGACACATAATAATTGTATATTTTCATGGGGTACACAGTGATGTTTTAATACAAATGATGTGTGGTGATCAGATCAGGGTAATAAGCATATTTATCACTTCAAAAACTTATTCTTTGTGTTGAGAACATTTGATATTCTCCTTTTGGCTGTTTAAATTATGTATTATTGGTAACTGTAGTCATCCTGTAGTATACATCACTAGAATATATTCCTCCGACTTAGATTTAATTTTGTATTTTTTATTTTTTGAGTTGGAGTCTCACTCTGTCACCCAGACTGGAGTGCAGTGGCCGCTCCCGGCCACCGCAGCCTCGACCTGCTGGGCTCCGGTGATCCTTCCGCCTCAGCCTTCCGAGTAGCCGGAATTACAGGCGCGCGCTACCATGCCCAGCTGATTTTTTTGATTTATTGTAGAGATGAGGTCTTGCTGCCCAGGTGGGTCTCGAACCCGCGGGCTCAGGCAATCCACTCACCTCAGCCTCCCAAGGTGCGGATTACAGGCTGAGCCACCGAGCCTGGCTAATTTTGTATTTTTAAAATAGATTTTCTTTATTCCTCCTTTTCCTTTCCCAGTCTCTAGTATACTCTGTCCTTCTTTTTACTTCTATAAAACCAACTTTTTTAGCATCCACATGTGAATTAGAATATGTGGTTTTAAACTTTCTCTTTCTGACCTATTTCACCTAATATGAAGAATCCCACTTTCATTTATGTTGCCACAAATGATAGAATTTCATTATTTTTCATGTCTTAATACCATATGGTATATCTTCAATTTATTAATTTTCTTTTGTTTGGATAAATACCCATTCGTGGAATTGCCAAATGATATGCTACTTCTATCTTCCATTTTTTGAAGAACCTTCATATTGTTTTTCATAGAGACCGCATTAATTTACATTTTCACTAGCAATGTAAAATAGTTAACTTTTCTTTGCATCCTCACCTCATGAGTAATTTTGTTTGTTTTTTTAATTATAAACATCCTAACTTGGGTGAGATGATGTCTTTTTTCTTTTTGCTTAACATTGCTTTGGCTATATGAAGACTTTGTGACTCCATGCAAATTTTAAAATATTTTTCAATTTCTGTAAAGAATGACATTTGAATTTTGATAGAAACTGCATTGAATCTGTAGATCACTTTGATATTATAAAAGTTTATATTTTTGTATCTTAATGTTATAATTGTAAATGGCCCCTTTTAAATTTTTTTTTTGAGTTGGAGTCTCACTCTGTCACCCAGACCAGAGTGCAGTGGCTGCTCCTGGCCACCACAGCCTCGACCTGCTGGGCTCTGGCGATTTTTCTGCCTCAGCCTTCCAAGCAGCTGAACTACAGGCGCACGCTACCACACCTGGCTAATTTTTGATTTATTGTAGAGATGAAGTCTCATCAAGTTGCCCAGGTGGGTCTCGAACCGCGGTCTCAGGCAATTCACTCACCTCAGCCTCCCAAGGCGTGGGATTACAGACTGAGCCACTGAGTCCGGCTGGCCCCTTTTAAATTTAACTGTGACTTCCGGTAAGATGGCAATGGGGTAGTTTGGTCCATGAGACCCTCCGTGAAAAAGAACACCCATAAAGACTCTTGCTCTCCCCCGGGGGCTGTGGCTTTTATTTGTTGCCAGCCGGCTGTTCACATGCTGCTTGGTTGCCGCCACCGCCACTGCCGTCACCCCACTGCAGCCTGAGGCAACTTATGGTTCCCCCAAGCACTACTGAAACCGCCACCGCTGCTGTCCCTGCCATGCCCCACTGCTCACCCAGAGCCAGGCTTGTGAAGCTCCTCCCATGCACCTTGAAGTGGCGACTGCCGCCACCGCTAGTGTTGCCTGCTCCCTCCCACCCTAGGAGACCTCCAACTTCCTCCCAGCCTGGCCTGGACTGAGTAGCCCAGTGCTAAGCTGGTCTGCATTGCTTGACAGTCAAAGGCTGCAACAGGAAAAGAGATCAGCTGAAGCAGTGAGACCAGCTCCACCCACCTCCACCTCGGCCCATCTCCCTGCTTGGGATCCAAGGTAACAGTATCAAAATGGGAGGGAGAAAAGCCCCTCCCCCACGCTAGATAGACACATGCCAGATCTGAGTGGCAGATTTGGCAGGCAGCCCAGATCTGAACCACCCTCCACAGCAGGCTGGGGCAACTGACCCTAACTGTGAACAACACTTCCAGTCTGCAATGACAGCTAGAAATCAGAACTAAAAGGACATCGGGCTTGAAGGAAAAGTCCCAGAGTGTGCTTCGTTCCCTTGTTTTAATTTCTTTTTTTTTTATTCTTTGTCTGTCTTACTCATCTTTTTTTCCCTTTTCTCTCTTTTCTTACTGTTATCAATAACGTTTTCATACTTGCTTTGATTCTGTTAGTTTACTCACCTTATTCTATTCTATTTTTTTCCCCTTTAGACCTCAAGTTTGTATAGGCAAAAAGTACACCTGTAATGAGGTTGGTTAGCTTGTATGTCTGTATGTTTGTATGTTTTAGTTTTTTCATATGTTTGTTGGTTTGTTTGTTGTTGTTCTTTTTACTCATATCTATGTGTCTCTTTCTGTTTGTTAGTTGGTACGTCTGTCTGTTTTTCCACTTACTATTCCTTCTCAACACCTCCCTCTTCCACCCACTCCCTGTTCCATTCTTCCCCCCCCCTTTTTTGAGTTGGAGTCTCACTCTGTCACCCAGCCTGGTGTGCAGTGGCCCCTCCTGGCCACCACAGCCTCGACCTGCTGGGCTCCGGTGATCCTTCCACCTCAGCTTTCCAAGTAGCCGGAATTACAGGCATGTGCTACCATGCTTGGCTGATTTTTTTTTGTTGATTTATTGTAGAGATGACGTCTCGCTGCCCAGGCGGGTCTCGAACCCGTGGGCTCAGGCAATTCACTCACCTCAGCCTCCCAAGGGTGGGGGGGATTACAGGCTGAGCCACCGAGCCCAGCTCTTTCCCCTTTTTAAAACCTCATTTTGCTTTCAGAAAGTAAACCTATAACTCCACTGCATGGACAGATTGCAAGGCAACAGGAAGTGGGTTCCACATTGTCCATACACATGTCAGTGATTACTGGGATCTTCAGATAGATTTTGAATCACAGCTCCCTCTCAATCAAATCTCAAAACTGCAAAAAGGATCGCCCCCCAGCTCCAGAATTGAACAAAGAAGAGGAGATACATAAGGAAGAATAGGAGATTGAACAAACAGAAGTAAAAGCAACTCCTCCATCGCTGAACAACAGAATTAAAGAAGACGGGGTGGGAGGGGGAGGGAACAAAAAAAGGGAAAAGTGGGGAGAAACACCTACACAAATTAAGAAAAACCAAAAGAAGAACATAGGTCTCACACAGACACCTGGGAGGTCAGCCACTGAGAAAACAGACATCAAAATGCAAACAATGAAGAGCCCCCAGAATGAGTGGTCACATATGACAAACCCAGACATCAGACATTAACAGAGAGAATAAAAAGAATTGAGAAGAGATAAGAGAAAAATAGGAAGGAGCTGATAACTGAAATAACAGCAATAAAGAATACTGTGATTGAAATAAATAGCAAAGTAATAAGAATGTAAAGCAAATTAAATAAACAGCAAAGCAATAAGTAACAAAGTAACAAAGAAATAACAAACAAAAAAAAAAACAACAAAGCAATAATAATGGAAAGCCAAGCTGAAGAAAGAATCTCAGAGCTTGAAGACCAAAATACAGAACTAACCAAACTGTCAAGAGATGAAAAATTACTTCAAGAGATCGAACCTAAGAGCAATTGGACTTTTTGAGGAAGAAAGAGATCACTCTGGAACAAATATCCCACAAAATTATTCAAGAAAACTTTCCTCATCTCATCAGTGATACAAAATTTCAAACACAAGGGATTCAGATAATGCCTGCAAGACAACAATTGAGAAGACCAACTCCCAGATACATAGTAATTCACCTGAACAAAATAGGTATAAAAGAAAAAATACTAAAGGCAGCAAGAGAAAAAGGTCAGACTACCTACCAGGGAAGATCAATTAGAATAGCAGCAGATTTATCTACAGAAACTCTTCAGGCTAGGAGAGCTTGGAGCCCAATCTTCAAAGTTCTCAAAGATAAACAATTTCAACCAAGAATAACCTTCACAGCCAAGCTAAGCTTCATCAGTGAGGGAGAATTAAAATCTTTCCCAATTAGCTGGGTGTGGTAGTGCACACCTGTAGTTCCAGCTACTTGGAAGGCTGAAGCGGAAGGATTGCCAGAGCCCAGCAGGTTGAGGCTGCGGTGGCTGGGAGTGACCACTGCACTCTAGTCTGGGCAACAGAGTGAGACTCCAACTCAAAAAAAAAAAAAAATCTTTCCCAGACATCCAATCCCTAGAACTTATGCTACCTCCAGGTCACCTATACAGGAAACACTTAAGAAAGTATTAAACACAGAAGAAAAGGAGAAAACAATGACAATGTCCTTCACAAGAGTACAGGGAAAAGATGGAAAACACACATGAATCAAACCAAAAACCAAAGGAAAGACAACAAAATAAACAGGACAACAACAACAACTCCATAAGAACCTCATGACAGGGATAAACCTCCACATTTCAATAATTAGCCTGAATGTGAATGGTCTAAATGCACCACTGAAAAGACACAGAATGGTGGGCTGCAGAAGAAACCATGACCCCATTATTTGCTGCATCCAGGAGACTCATCTCACTACAAGTGATGCACACAGACTCAAAGTTAAAGGATGAAAAATGAGTTTTCAGGCAATGTATCACAAAAGAAGGCAGGAGTTGCAATCTTAATATCAGACAAAATAACATTTAAGCTATCAAAATTTAAAAAGATGCAAAAAGAAACCACATAATGATAAAAGGTTAAATCCATCAACAAGAAATATCCATCCTAAACGTATATGCACCCAATACAGGAGCACCACCATTTATAAAACAACTACTAAATAAACTCAAAAAAGATATTGACTCTAACACTATTATAGCAGGGGACTTAAATGCCCCACTGACAGCTCTAGGTAGATCATTGAGGCAAAAAATCAACAAGGAGATCCTGAACCTAAACTTGACACTTGACCAAATGGACTTAGTGGATACCTACAGATTATTACACCCCACAACCACAGAATATACATTCTACTCATCACCACATGGAACAAACTCCAAGATCGATCACATTCTTGGCCATAAATCAAGCATAAACAAATTCCATAAGGTTGAAATCTTGCCATGCACATTCTTAGACCACAGTAGAATAAAAATAAACATCAAAACAAACAAGATTTTCCCAAAGCCCACAAAGACATGGACACTAAATAGCATGATGCTGAACAACGACTGGGTCAACACTAAAATCAAACAAGAAATTGAAAGATTCCTGGAAACAAATGAAAATGAAGAAACATCTTACGAAAACCTCTGGGATGTCATGAAATCAGTTTTAAGAGGGGAATTTATTTCTCTATGAGCACACATCAAGAAAATGGAAAGATCACAAGTGGAGAGCATAACAAATCAACTAAGGGAGCTAAATAAGAAGACTATCAAAACCCAAACTTTAGCAGAAGAATTTAAATCACAAAAGTAAGATCCAAAATATGGGACATAGAAGACAAAAATTTCATAGAAAATATCAACAAAACAAAAACCTGGCTCTTTGAAAGAATCAACAAGAATGACCAAGAAAAAGAGAGAAAAGCCCAAATAAACACAATCAGAAATACAAAGGATCAAATCACAACTTACCCCAAAGAAATACAAAAGATTATCAGAGATTACTATGTATACCTATATGGAAACAAACTTGATAACCTAGATGAAATAGAGGACTTTCTGCCATCACACAACCTCCCCAGGTTAAAACAAGAGGACATTGAGACACTAAATAGACCAATAACAACCCAGGAAATGGACTCTGTCATACGAAAACTACCTACAAAAAAAAAAAAAAAAAAAAGCCCTGGATCGGATGGCTTTCTAGCAGAATTCTACAAAACTTACAAGGAGGAGCTGATACCAAACCTATTGAAAGTATTCCAGGCAATTGAGAAAGATGGAAATGGAATTCTCCCCAAATCATTTTATGAAGCTAACATTACCACTGATACCCAAATCAGGTAAAGATCCATCAAAGAAAGAGAACTACAGGCCAATATCCTTTATGAACATAGATGCAAAAATGCTCAACAAGATTCTAGCAAATTGAATCCAAAAACACAACTCAAAAATCATCCACCATGACCAAGTAGGCTTAATCCCAAGGATGCAGGGCTGATTCAACATTTGCAAGACCATAAATGCCATTAAATACATCAACAAATGTAAAAGCAAGAGCCACATGATTATCTCATTAGATACAGGAAAAGCTTTTAATAAAATCCAGCATCCCTTCTTGGTAAAAAGTCTAAAACATCTAGACTTTTTATGGAAGGAACATACCTCAAAATAGTAAGTGCCATCTACGACAAACCTACAGCTAGCATATTGCTAAATGGTCAGAAACTAGAATCATTTCTCCTAAAAACTGGAACAAGACAAGACTGTCCACTCTCATCCCTCTTGCTCAATATTATTTTGGAAATCCTAGCTCAGACAATTAGACAAGAGAAGGAAATCAGGGGTATCAAAATAGGAAAAGTGAAAGTCAAGTTATCCCTCTTTGCTGATGATATGATCCTATATCCTGAAAACCCAAGAGAATCTGTCAAAAACCTGCTTGCACTGAAAGGACTTTGGAAAAGTCTCAGGGTACAAAATAAATGTGCTAAAGACAGTTGCATTCCTTGACACCAACAACAAGCAGGCAGAGACCCAAATAAAAAGCACAACCCCATTCACAATAGCCACCAAAAAAAAAAAAAAAATAGAAATATCTCGGCATCTTCCTAATCAGAGAATTGAAAGCCTTCACATGAAAATTACAAAATCCTGCTTAAATAAATCCAAGAAGACACAAACAAATGGAAAAGTACTCCATGCTCATGAATTGGAAGAATCAACATTGTTAAGATGTTCATCCTACCAAAGGCAATCTACAGATTCAATGCAATACCCATTTAGCTACCAACATCCTTCTTCTCAGACCTCGAAATGACAATACAGAAATTCATATGGAAACATAAGCGACCACAAATAGCTAAAACAATCCTTAGCAAAAGAAACAAAGCAGGAGGTATCACAATTCCAGACTTCAAACTTTAGTATAAGGCTACTGTAATCACAACAGCCTGGTATTGGTACAAGAACAGGTGCATAGGCCAATGGAACAGGATAGAAGTTCTGGGAGCAAAGCCTGAATTCCTCAGCCAACTCATCTTTGACAAAGCCTCCAGCAACAACCACTAGGGAGAGGAGTACCTATTCAGTAAATGGTGCTGGGTAACCTGGTTGATCACATGCAGAAGATTGAAACAGGACCCCTACCTATCACCATACACAAAAATTAACTCTAAATGGATCAAAGACCTGAATGTAAATCCTCAAACTAGAAGAATCTTAGAAAACGCAGGAGACACCCTTATGAAAATTGGAACTGGGAACCAATTCTTATTCAGAACCCTAAATGCCAATATCTTAAGAAATAAAATAGACAAGTGGGACCTCATCAAATTAATGAGCTTCTGTAAAGCAAAAGAAGACATCAAGAGAGCAGGGAAACAGCCCTCAGAATGGGAAAATACATTTGCCAACTGTTTTTCTGACAAAGGCCTAACATCTAGAAACTACAAGGAACTCAAACACACCGAAAGGAAAAAAACCAAACAGCCCCTATAAAAAGGGGGCAAAAGACATAAATAGAAGATATATGGGCAGCCAACAGAGACATGAAAAAATGCTCAGCCTCACTCATCATCGGAGAAATGCAAATCAAAACCATATCGAGAAACCACCTAACCCCTGTAAGAATAGCCATCATTAATAAAACAAACAGGACAGATGCTGGTGAGGATGCAGAGAAAAATGAATACTTCTACACTGCTAGTGGGAATGCAAACTGGGTGCAGCCTCTCTGGAAGTCAGTGTGGCAATTTCTGAAAGAACTAGAAATTGACCTTCCATATGACCCAGCAATTCCCCTATTGGGAATATACCTGGAGGAACTCAAATTAGTCTATGAAAAAGATACCTGCACATGTATGTTTGTTGCAGCCTATTCACAATAGCAAAAACATGGAACCAACCACGTTGCCCATTGAAGCTGGACTGGATAAAAAAAATATGGTACATATACACAATGAAATATTATGTAGCCATAAAGAAGAACAAATATATGGACTTTGCAGCAACTTGGATGGATTTGGAGTCGATCATACTCAGCGATTTATCACAGAAACAAAGAACTGAGTTCCATATGTTCTCACTCATAAATGGACCTTGAACAATTATAATGCTATAAGAAAGCAATTGGCAGCAGTGGGAAACTGTGAGGGGAGGGGGGTGGGATTGGTATTTAAGGGAAACTGCTAGGGGAAACAGGGGCATACCTTATCAACATGGGTACCTCATGATCAATGTTTGTTAAACCTAACCCTTGAAATATACTCCACATCTTTATAATAAAAAATTTTAAAATAAATAAATAAATTTTTACTGTTTACTATCTGATTTATCACTTTTAATCACTATCCTTTGGCACTTACTGTATCTAATGCAATAAAGTTATCACATTTTCATTTAGTCTACTCACTTGTCATTTTATTTTTTAGTTGCATTATTTCTGCTTTGTTACATGTAATATTGTACATTATTCCTCCATTGATCTGTTAGTCTTTCTCATTTTCTAAAATTTGGTTTCATCTTAGATGTACATTTTTTAGATTAAAATTATAATCCTCAGACTATTTGCTTACATTTTTCCCAATTTTTACTTTAATAGATAAAATCTATTCTCTAGCAGCAGATGCCTCATGAAGGGCTCATGGGTATAGAATCCCTCTCTCTTCCCCTTCCCTCCCCTCCTCTCCTCTTCTTTCTTTTTCTTTCTTTTTACTTGTAATTTGTTTTTTAGAGCAAACTGGGTTATTTGCCTTGTAAACATGTTCACAGTTGGATTTCAACAATTTCATCCCTATGGTGGAGTTCAACATTTCCTTCTCTGTATTTTATGTAAAATGAGAGCGGTATTGACAGTCTTGGTCAGATTTAGTTTCATTTTTTAAAAAACTGGATAATCTTTGATAGTTATTTGTCGCCAGGCTCGGTGGGTCAGCCTGTAATCTCGCATTTTGGGAGGCTGAGGTAAATGAATTGCCTGAGCCCGTGGGTTCCCACCTGGGCAACTTGGCGAGACCTCATCTCCACAATAAATCAAAAATTAGTTAGGCGTGGTAGCGTGTGCCTGTAGTTCCAGCTACTTTGAAGGCTGAGGTGGAAGGATTGCCGGAGCCCAGCAGGTCAAGGCTGTGGTGGCTGAGAGTGTGCCATGGCACTCCAGTCTGTGCAACAGACTGAGACTCCAACTCAAAAAAAAAAAATAGCTATTTGTCAATCACAGTTGATGATATGGTTCAATATACTTTCCAAAGTAGTTTTTTTTAGAATAACTAATTATTTATTGAGTAATCAATGAATAAACACTATTTGAGTCTGACGTTTTGACTGTTACTGAGTATTGTTATGCTCTAACCACTATTCTTTAATTGCATTTAATTTAGTGTGAACTCAGAAACAGAAAGGTTAAATTTATATCACACATAAGTTTCTTATACTATGTTTTACCCAATTTGTAGGATATAAAATATAGAAGAACAAGTGTACATCCATTAGACAAAGAATAATTTTGTGATTTCCTAAACTAAGGTATTCGCAGCTACCTTCTTTTCAAATAAGAATAATATGTCCTCTACTTAGGAAAAATTCATTAAAAAAAAACATAAAACCAAATCAAAACAAAAAGTTCACAAATTTAGTGGGAGTTTCTTAGAGCCCAGAAATAATTTTTACATGCTTGTAGAGTGGAGATTAGAAGAGTTAAAATTTAATTAAAGTGTCAAATACTTAAAACCATGTCTTAAGAGAAATAGAACATATTCAGTTTGTATCTTTGTAGTTTAAGAAATCATCTAAGTCTTGAATCAGGGTAGATATGCACTTCTATCACTGACTTTAAGGGAGACAAATAAGAAAATATGCATTTGAGATTTAGAAAATGATAATATCTAAATGAGCATACAATCTCAATCAGATGGATGGAGTATTAAATAGGATTTATCTTCTAGTAACAAAGTTTTGACAAATAAAAGACCTGGATGTGCATAAAATCAAGGAAAAAAGTAACCCTGGCACTCTTATAGAAATATTCATCAGAAATGGAATATCCAAAAATAATTCTCATGCACCAGACATTTCAACATTTAAACATGGTCAGTCCAGATAAGTGTTAATCTAATACTTCCAATAAGTAGTTACAGAAGTGATGATATTTCTTTTGATACCTAGAAGTGTGGGCTGGTATGAAAGCTTGGGTAAGTCTTATTGTTTTTTTTAAGTCAAAAAAGTGTTCTTAGATATGAATAAAGAAGTCACTAATTTACAACAATATCTTGTTGTTGTTGCATCTTCATTGTGATGAGAGACTAACTACATAAAAGTATGTGATTCAATGGATAGAATGCTACAGACCAGCATCATGAACACTATGACAGAACCAGTTTTTAAAAAATGCTTCGAACCCCATCTTGCAAAACCAGGCAAAACACACACACACAACAACAACAACAACAACAACAACAAACAAAACCCAATAAATCCAGTGGATTATAGAGATCAAACAAACAGCCAAATAGCTTTTTTCTATAAGACAATGTCTAACCTATTTCATCTTGCCAATTTCATTAGTCTAAGTACAATACAATGTATTAGCAGTGTCACAAATGCCACCATGACAAGCCACCAAGAATTCTAGAGCAATGCAATTGTCCATCACTTCTTGTAAAAATGAGTTGAGGTTGATCTTTATTCCATCTAGAATAGAGGTGGCATTAATAATGTTTTCTAGAATTAATATTGCAATATTTTCTGGTTGTGATTCCAATTTGAACTACTCTGATTATTTGCATAAATAATGAGTCAGTAATTCTACTGGGTAGTGTTCTGAATAACCAAAAGTGACAGTATTTTGAGGGTGTTTTGGAAATTATTAGCATTTCCTCAGTAGACTGAGGAAAGAAAATCGGAGGTATGTTCCATGTATGCCTAGATGTTCAAAGGTTTTTATCAAGAAGGGGTACTGGATTTTATAAAAAGGTTTTTCTGCATCTAATGATATAACCGTGTTTTTGTTTTTACATCTGTTGATGTATTTAATTATGTTTTTACATCTGTTGATGTATTTAATTATGTTTAGGTCTTATGAATGTTGAACCAGCCTTGCATCCTGGGGATGAAACCTACTTGGTAGTAATGGATGATTTTTGAGATGTGTTTTGAATCCAGTTTGCTAAAATCTTGTTGAGAATTTTAGCATCTATGTTCATCAAAGATATTGGCCTGTAGTTCTCTTTCTTTGTTGGGTCATTACCTGGCTTGGGTATCAATGTGATGTTAGCTTCATAATATGATTTGGGGGAAGTACCATCTTTCTCAATTGCCTGGAATACTTTCAATAGGATTGGTATCATTTCCTTCTTGTATGTTTTGTAGAATTCTGCAGGAAAACCATCTGGTCCAGGACTTTTTTTTGTCGGTAGTTTTCTTATGATATAATAATTTTCCTTAATTGTTATTGGTTTATTTAGGGTCTCAATGTCTTCTTGTTTCAATCTGAGGACGTTGTGTGATGTCAGAAAGTCCTCCATTTCCTTAAGGTTTTCAAGTTTGTTTCCATACAACTGTCTCTGATAATCTTTTGTATTTCTTCAGGACCAGTTGTGACTTCACCTTTTGTGTTTCTGATTGAGTTTATTTGGGTTTTTTTTCTCTGTTTTTCTTGGCCAGTCTAGTTAGGGGACCATCTATCTTGTTTATCCTTTCAAAGAACCAGCTTTTTGTTTCATTGATTTTTTTTTGTATTATCTTTTTGTCTTCAATGTCATGGATTTGGGCTTTTTTTTTTGGTGATCTGGATTCTTCTGCTGAAGTTAGGGTTTTTGTGGTCTTGCATTTCCAGCTTCCTTAGGTGACTTGTTAGGCTGTAAACTTGTGATCTTTCCACAGTCCTACCTGTGCCGTCACCATCTTGCCAGAAGTCCATTTGTTTTTTAAAGCAAGATTTATTAAGAGGACAGAAAACCTCCCACAGTGGGAGGGGACCTCAGGGGATAATGAGTACCTGGGTTTTTGATCAGTCACTGTTCTGGGTATTTATGTGAGGTAGTTTATGGATAATATTAACATTTACACTAGTAGGCTGAATAAAAAGATTGCCCTTCATAATTTGGGTGGCCTCATCCAATCATTTAAAGACATTAACAAAGCTAAAGCTCTACCCTCCCCACCAAATAAGATAGAATCATCCTGCTTGACAACCTTCAAACTAGAATATCAACTCTTTCTGCTCAATAGTCTTTAAATTGAAACATCAACTCTTCCTGCTTGAAAATTTTCAACCTGGAAACTGGCTCTTCCTGGTTGTGCAACAGTTCCAGCCTTTGGACTCAAAATGGAACATCAGTTCTGTAAAACTCTGAATTTGCAAGTTTCCTCATAATCATGTGAGCCATAATCATGTGAACCTTTAAATATATGTATATTGCATAAGAGGACCTCCCAAAAATGGAATTATCTTTTGGAGGGTGGGCTCCTTGTAACACAGGCTTCCTTATTAGATAAGGATTCTAGGAATCCATTGGCATCAGTATACTAGCTAGCATTTTTGTGAGAGACTATGTTCAGGTTCATTGAGATTTTTGGGGGGAGATTCTTTCAACACATTTGCCTGTTTCATGATGGGTGATTTAGGAGTAAATGTGTCCACACTGTGTGAATGTTCAGCAGTTTTTGTTAAAAACAAGCCAGCATGACCCCCATGCCTCACCCTACCTATTCAATCTATCTCACCCTGAGCAACATTTTTTGTTCATCAGATGAAAAAAAGTCCCCAAAGGAAAACATTTTGCCAATGCAGAAGAGGTGAAACAAGAAAATGGCAGATGCAATAAAAGACATAAAAAATGCAGAGTTCAAAACTAATTTGAGCAGTGTAATAAGCACCTCACTAGGCACATTGTATCAAATGGAGAGTACTTTGAAGGTGACTGAGATTTAAACATGTAAGAATAATTATACACTTTTATAAATAAATTTCAGTTTTTGGATGTTTCTCCTCATATATATGTGTGTGTATACAATTTTCTAATCTATTTAAAAAATCTATATTTAATCTTTTTTTGTGATTGAATTATATAGTCTAATTAACTTGTATTTAAAATATTTTATTAGCAGACTATTACCCTTTTTTATTTTTTGACCTTTAAGTTTATTATAGGAAGCTAGATACTGTGTGTGTGTATGCATACATACATATATGCACATATATACACGTGTGTCTGTGTGTATGCTATTGATTCTGTTTTTCTGAAGAAAATGCCTAAGTAAAGGAAGTTATGAAAGCCTACTTCAAATTACAGAGGCTGTCTATGTTTGGGTCTCAGAGTGTCTTACTGAGTCAATTCACAAAGAGGTACTGCAATCAGAAAAATAAATGGTTGCCACTGTTTGCAGTATACAGTTAAATTTAGAAATCCTCTCAATTGTCATTTTATGCGGGGACTAGAGTAAGTTTAGACAGGCTTTAATCTTTCTGAGAGTATTTTTCACCTTTAGACAAATCATGACTTGAAAAATGCATTCTGGCAAAGTTGCAATTTTTCTTTGATTTTTTTTTTATAATGCTGAAAGCAAGTAAATGAAATCATTTTGAATGAAGTAAGAGATCATTTACATATTGTGCCAGAACTCAATCACAACATAAATTTAGAAATTTAAGTCTTGACTGAAGATCCAAAATGTAGAGGGAGGCTTCAGTGAGTCTCTAGGGCATGGTTTTTCAGGCAGACTTTTGTTCTTCCCAAGTGAAAACAAAAGTTAAAAACTCTCTGGTTTAGAGACACTGATAAAGACAAAGAATCGCTACAGGAAAGTAAATGGCTCCAGGAGGAATTGAAGCAGAATGATATTTGGTTTAGGTACAACTGGGAAGTGAGGAATAACACTTTTGTTCATTGCCCTGAGGTTTTGAACAAATTTATATCATCATCCATTTCATTTCTTTATTAGCAGGACAGGAATGCTATGGGGACCAGGGATAAAATAATACCTTTGAGTATATGTTTTTCAATAGGATTGAGTCCCTCCTTTACTTCTAGATTAAAGAAGTATTGAAGAAGTTTGGGTAACTTTGAAAGAAATCATCTAAACTTCTATGATTTTTCTTCAAATATTATCCTATGTTAGCAGAATTTTTAATCCACAAAATGTCACATACAGTGTCAAAATCCTTATCTGGGATCTAATAAAAAGGACAAAGGTATATCTGGATCAGACAACTTGATTATGAATAGAGGGGTCTTCTAGATCTTCAAGAAGTAATTCCTCAGGTGTGTATTTAGTATTATGATTCCTGGAGACGGGGCAAGATGGCGATGGCATAGGTCAACTGGTGAGATTCTCTGAATGTGAGTTCCCAAAAAGGCTATTACTTCTCTTCCCCCATCCCCCAGCCCACCACCAACCGTGCTGGTGCCAGGCCCGGGAACTTCCCACGCAAGGCCAGATATTGCGCACCCCCCACCACTGCTGCTGTTCTACTCGTGTGTGGAAGTCTCCAGTCCCAGCCACCTCCAGATCCCTCCCCGGCTGCATTGTCTCCAGCCCGACACCCGGCACCTGGCACCGCCGGTCACACAGGGAGGCTCTGGGCGCCCGCCTCTCAGAGACTCTGGTCCCTTTTCTGGCCGAAGTACTCTGTAGGGGGCCCAGCGCCACTCTCGCCGCTCACCACCTTCCCTTTGGAACTTTGGAGCTCTGGAACTCCGGGTCCACCCTGGCTGAGGCACTCAGTGTGAGACCCCAAGCCGGAGGACCCAGACAAGTGGAGAAAAACAGATCTGCTTAAACTGCCTCACCATTCTCCAGGCAGAGACTTCCATTGCCCCGCCCACCTATCAACAAACTTTACCTCAGTTCCTAAGGCAACAACGTGAAACAGGAGACAAAGCCCCACCCCTACACTGCAAGGAAAAACAAAAGGGAGAGGCTGGAATCAGAGACCACAGAAGTGACTCTAGTCTGATCGCTTATTTTGACTTACGATTTTATCATTGAAACTGTTGGTTTAGATTATGTTTGGTGTTTACCTTCTGACTTAAACTGTTTCTTGATTTTATTGGCCTGTCTCTGTGTAACTATCAGTATTCTTTAGGGAATCTTTCTTACCTGTCTTTCTTCACTTCTTCCCGGCCCTGTGTCTCTCTCTCACCTGATAGTTGGTATGTATATCTGTTTTCCCTCGCACACTTCTCTATTTCTAACTCCCTATTGACCCCCCTTCCTCCATTATTTTTCTCTTTTATATGCCCCCTTTTTAAATCTAGGGACCAAGGCTGCATACTGCTGAATAGACAGACTGTAAAGCAGAGGAAAAGCGAACAAAGCCAGAAGACCCTCATAAGGAAGAACAGGTCATTGCAGAAAAGAAATAAAAGCAACCCCGCCTTCCCTCAAAAACAGAATTGAAGAGGGGGAGGGAAAGGGGGAGAGGGAGAAAAATCTACACAAATGAAGAAAAACCAAAAGAAGAGTATGGGTCTCTCCCAGACGCCTGGGAGAGCAGACATTGAGAAAACTGACTTTGGAATGCAAACAATGAAAAGTCCCCAGAATGAAGGGTCTCAAAATGCAAATATAGATATCAAAACAATAATGGAGAGATTAAAAAGAATTGAGGAGACACAAGAAGAAACTAGGAAGGAGCTGATATCTGAGATAACACTAATAAAGAATACTGTGAATGAAATAAATAACAAATTGATAAGCATGGAAAGCAGAATTACCCAAGCAGAAGAAAGAATCTCAGAGCTTGAGGACCAAAATATAGAAATAACCCAAACTCTTAAAAACACAGAAAATAAGGTCAAAAAGACAGAACAAAATCTTCAAGAGATGAGTGACTACCTCAAGAGGCCTAACCTAAGAATAATCGGACTTCCTGAGGCAGAAAGAGAAACAGAGACCACATTGGAACAAACTTTCCATGAGATCATTCAAGAAAACTTCCCTTATCTAATCAGCGATGCAAAAATTCAAGCACAAGAGATTCAGAGAACCCCCTCAAGACAACAAATGAGAAGACCAACTCTTAGACACAAAATAATTCACCTAAATAAAATAGGCACAAAAGAAAAAATCCTAAAGGCAGCAAGAGAAAAAGACCAGATCACCTACCATGGAAGACCAATCAGAATAGCAGCAGATTTATCTGCAGAAACCCTGCAGGCTAGGAGAGCTTGGAGCCCTATCTTCAAAGTCCTAAAAGATAGACAATTTCAGCCAACAATAACCTACCTGGCCAAGCTAAGCTTCATCAGTGAGGGAGAATTAAAATCTTTCCCAGATATCCAATCCCTAAGAACTTATGCTGCCGCCAAACCATCTCTACATGAAACACTTAAGAAAGTACTAAACACAGAAGAAAAAGAAAAAAGAACAACATTCTTCACAAGAGTACAGGGAAAAGAATAAAATATACACGAACCAACACCAAAACCAAAAGAAAGACAAAAAAAAAAAAAAAAGAAAAAAGAAAAAACCAAGTGGAAGAACAACAACTCAATAAGAACTCCATGATAGGGACGAACTCTCACATTTCAATAATTAGTCTGAATGTGAATGGACTAAACGTACCACTGAAAAGACATAGAATCACAAAACAGACTCAAAGTAAGAGGATGGGAAACAAATTTTCAGGCGAATGGAACACAAAAGAAAGGAGGAGTTGCGATCCTAATTTCAGACAAAATACCATTTAAGCTATCAAAAATTAAAAAAGATACAGAGGGCCACTACATAATGATAAAATGTTCACTCCATCAACAAGGAATAGCTATCCTTTAAACAGATATGCACCCAACATAGGTGTGCCAACATTCATAAAGCAACTTCTAGGGAAACTAAAGAAAGACATTGATTCTAACACCATAATAACTGGGGACTTTAATACACCACTCACAACCTTAGACAGATCATCAGGACAAAAAATCAGCAAGGAGATCCGGAACCTCAATGAGACTCTGGACCAAATGGACTTAAGTGATACCTATAGAACACTCCATCCAAAGACCACAGAATACACATTCTACTCATCACCACATGGAACATATTCTGAGATCGACCACATAATTGGACACAAATCAAGTATAAGCAAATTTAAAAGGACTGAAATTCTACCATGCACCTTCTCGGACCACAGTGGAATAAAAATAAACATTGACACCAACAAAGTCCCTCCAAAACCCACAAAGACATGGACACTAAACAGCATGATGCTAAATAACTCCTGGGTCAATGATGACATCAAAACAGAGATCAAAAGATACCTGGAAACAAATGAAAATATGAAGAAACATCTTACCAAAATCTCTGGGATGCCTTAAAAGCTGTAATAAGAGGGGAATTTATATCAAACACACATGAGGAAAATGGAAGGAACAGAAATTAACAACCTAACAAGCCACCTAAAGAAGCTGGAAAAGCAAAACCACAAAAACCCTAATTTCAGCAGAAGAATCCAGATCACCAAAATAAAAGCCCAAATCCAGGACATAGAAGACAAAAAGATAATAGAAAAAATCAATGAAACAAAAAGCTGGTTCTTCGAAAGAATAAACAAGATCGAAGGTCCCCTAACTAGACTGACCAGGAAAAAACGAGAAAAAAATCAAATAAGCACAATCAGAAACACAAAAGATGAAGTCACATCTGACCCTGAAGAAATACAAAAGATCATTAGAGACTACTACGTACACTTGTATGGAAACAAACTTGAAAACCTTAAGGAAATGGAGGACTTTCTGACATCACACACCCTACCTAAGTTGGAACAAGAAGAGATTGAGACCCTAAATAGACCAATAACAATCAAGGAAATCGACTACATAATAAGAAAACTTCCTACAAAAAAAAGCCCTGGACCAGATGGCTTTCCAGCAGAATTTTACAAGACATTTAAGGAGGAGCTGATACCAATCCTACTGAAGGTATTCCAGGCGATTGAAAAAGATGGAACGCTCCCCAAATCATTTTATGAAGCCAACATCACATTGATACCCAAGCCACGTAAAGATCCAGCAAAGAAAGAGAACTACAGGCCAATATCTTTGATGAACATAGATGCTAAAATTCTCAACAAGATCCTAGCAAACCGGATTCAGCAATACATCTCAAAAATCATCCATCATGACCAAGTAGGCTTCATTCCTGGGATGCAAGGCTGGTTCAACATTCGTAAAACCATAAATGTTATTAAATACATTAACAGATGTCAAAACAAAAACCACATGATTATATCATTAGATGCAGAAAAAGCTTTTGATAAAATCCAGCACCCCTTCTTGATAAAAACCCTTGAACATCTAGGCATACAGGGAACATACCTCAAAATAGTAAACACCATCTACGAGAAACCCACAGCAAGCATACTCTTAAATGGACAAAAATTAGAACCATTTCCCCTGAAAACTAGAACAAGACAAGGATGCCCACTCTCACCCCTCCTGTTCAACATAGTATTGGAAGTCCTGGCTCGAGCAATCAGAGAAGAGAAGGCAATCAGGGGTATCCAAATAGGAAAAGAGGAAGTCAAGTTATCTCTCTTTGCAGACGACATGATTGTATACTTTGAAAACCCAAGAGAATCTGTCAAAAACCTCCTTACACTGATAAAGGCCTTTGGCAAAGTCTCAGGATACAAAATAAATGTACAAAAGACAATCGCATTTCTCTACACCAATAATAAACAAACAGAAACCCAAATAAACAGCACAATTCCATTCACAATAGCTGCAAAAAAAATGAAATACCTTGGCATCTTCCTAACCAGAGACATGAAAGACCTTTAGAAGGAAAACTACAAAACACTGCTCAAAGAAATCAAAGTTGACACAAACAAGTGGAACAATATCCCATGCTCATGGATCGGAAGAATCAACATTGTGAAGATGTCCATATTACCTAAGGCGATCTACAAATTCAATGCAATACCCATCAAATTACCAGCAACATTCTTCTCAGACCTAGAAAAAACAATGCAGGAATTCATATGGAAACACAAACGTCCAAGAATAGCCAGAACAATCCTCAGCAAAAAAAAAAACAAAGCAGGTGGTATCACACTGCCTGACTTCAAACTTTACTATAAAGCTACAATCATCAAAACAGCTTGGTATTGCTATAGGAACAGGCATATAGATCAATGGAATAGAATTGAGATTCCAGAAGCAAAACCTCAATTTCTCAACCAACTCATCTTTGACAAAGCCTCCACCACCTACCACTGGGGAGAGGAGAACCTATTCAGTAAATGGTGCTGGGAAAACTGGCTGACCACATGCAGAAGATTGAAACAGGACCCCTATCTATTCCCATGCACAAAGGTTAATTCCAAATGGATCAGAGACCTAAATGTAAAACCTCAAACCATAAGAACCTTAGAAAATGAAAGAAAAACCCTCATGGAAATCGGAACTGGCATCCAATTCCTGAACAAAACCCCAAACCCACAGCTCATAAGAGAGAAAATAGACAAGTGGGACCTTATTAAACTGACAAGCTTCTGCAAAGCCAAAGAAACCATCAAGAGAGCAGGGAGACAGCCTACAGACTTGGAAAAAGTATTTGCCAACTCCAGGTCCGACAAAGGCTTAACATCCTGGATCTACAAGGAACTCAAGTATGCTGAAAAGAAAAAAACAAACAACCCCATTATAAAATGGGCAAAAGATATGAACAGACACTTCACAAAGGAAAACATCCGAGCAGCCAGCAAACACATGAAGAAATGTTCAACCTCACTAATCATCAGGGAGATGCAAATCAAAACCACACTGTGATACCACCTAACCCCAGTCAGAATGGCAATTATCAACAACTCAAAAAATAACAGCTGCTGGAGAGGGTGTGGTGAAAAGGGAACACTTCTACACTGTTGGTGGGAGTGTAAACTAGTGCAACCTCTGTGGAAAGCAGTGTGCCAATTCTTAAAAGCTCTAAATACCAACCTCCCATATGACCCCGCAATCCCCCTACTGGGAATATATCCTGAAGAACACAAATCACTCTATAAAAAAGATACCTGCACACGCATGTTTATCGCAGCATTGTTCACAATAGCAAGAACTTGGAAACAGCCATGCTGCCCGTCAAAAGACTGGATTAAAAAAATGTGGTACATATACATGATGGAATACTACGCAGCATAAAAAAGAACAAAATCATGAATTTTGCAGCAACCTGGATAGAACTAGAGTCTATAATACTGAGTGACCTCTCACAGAAACAAAGATCCGAGTATCACATGTTCTCACTCATATAATGGACCTTAAACATCCAATGCAATACTATACGAAAATGACTGACCGTACTGGGAAACTATGGTGGGGGAAGGGAGATGGGATTAACAGTAGCAAATATCTGTCTGGGTACGGGGAAACATCCTATATCAACAGGGTGCCTGATTGAAATGCAATTGTATACCTAACCCTTAACTGTACTCCACAACTTCACAATAAAAAAAAAATTATGATTCCTTTTAAAAAGTAAGTTTGAAGAAGTGGTATTTCAAAGCAGAAAGGAATGTGTTTTGGCAAAGGTCCAAGGGCTGTGGTAAAAGATGGAAGAGAGGATATCTGTGTATTATTTTAAGTACCAGTGACCTGTGTAATAGCTTTACTTCAAGGAAGAAGTTCAGCAAAGTTAGAGGTGTGTAAAATAGAAAGAAAGAATAGCACCTGTATCTACCAGGAACTAAGAAGAGCAACTCTCCATACTTACAGTTAATCACTGTGTGTTTCAGTTTATAGCAAGATATTTGGTGAATTTTCCTTTCTCAGAATATCTTTATTGATCTAAATCAAGAGGTTTTTTCTTGCTTTTTTTGTCTTGGTTTTTCCTTTGTAAGACTGGAAAGTCTTTTTTCTAATACCTCTTCTGTTTACAATACCTGCAAATGTCTTTGTCAGTAGACAGTCAGTTAGAAAGTATGTCACTTTGCTGATTGATCTGTGGGGTCACTAAAGTTTACTTTGCTTTCTATATTATTTCTTTTTTAATTTTTTAACTTTAAAAAAATTAATACATAACAGTTGTACATATTTTTGGAGTACATGTGACATTTTGATACTACAAAGTCCTTTCAAAATGTTCAGAAAGATGTAGTTCAACTAAAGGTACTGCTTTTGATTCTAATTTCTGGATTTTGTTTTTAAATATGGTCTCCTATGTTAGGCTTAATTTAATTTACAATTGGAAATAAAATGGCTAGCAATACATCAGCACCTTGTTTAGCTAACAAGAACTTTCAGGAGTCATTTTTTAGTCTATTCCAAAAATCTTTTTGTTTATGTGATTGAATTCTATGTATGATCCAATTGACTTGTATTGAGAATATTTTATTGCAGACTCCAGTCATTTTCTTTTTTACTTTTTTGACTCTTTTTTTTTTGAGTTGGAGTCTCACTCTGTCACCCAGACTGGAGTGCAGCAGCCGCTCCCGGCCACCACAGCCTCGACCTGCTGGGCTCTGGCAATCCTTCCACCTCAGTCTTCCAAGTAGCTGGAATTACAGGCATGCGCTACCATGCCCCACTGATTTTTTTTTTTTATTTATTATAGAGATGAGGTCTCACTGCCCAGGCGGGTCTTGAATCCGCGGGCTCAGGCAATCCACTCATCTCAACCTCCCAAAGGCGCGGGATTACAGGCTGAGCCACTGAGCCTGGCTACTTTTTTGACTCTTAAATATGTTGTAGAAAGGTAGATAATCCAGGTATTTTTTTAAAGGGGTCAGTTCAATCAAACTTTTCCATTGTGATTTTGCCTCATGTTCTGTCCAATAAGTGTATAAGTTGATATTGTTCAGGTAATTCTGGGTCATATACACTCAAAATTACTCTAAATTATTCTGTGCATAGTAGATGGACTTATTTGGGTCTAGAAAAATACTTTATTATAACTTTAAATTCAGCTCAGGTCCATGGTTTAAATTCTATATACCTGTCTCATGGGAGCGATAATCTTTTAAAAGAAGTTGGCATTTGAAGCTTTAAGAGAGTAGTTGGGAAAATGATCAGTGGTCTAGACAAGGGAAACAGTAGAA
Source organism: Cephalopachus bancanus (assembly GCA_027257055.1). Taxonomy (NCBI): domain Eukaryota; kingdom Metazoa; phylum Chordata; class Mammalia; order Primates; family Tarsiidae; genus Cephalopachus; species Cephalopachus bancanus. The sequence goes on along the minus strand of JAPVLO010001258.1, from coordinate 76,777 downwards.
AGGGATAGAGTTATGGAAAGAGAGAGACTAGAAGGATAAGGGGGAAGAGGAAGGACTGAACAAAGGGAGACAGTTGGAGGGCAAGGAGGGGGAGATTTTACTAGGGGATTAATCTAGATGTCCTTGCTTGTGTTGGTTGAATTGTTAATTTATTTGGCAGAATTATCTTTTAGTGAAGCAATATGATTAAGAATTTGGTTTGGAGAGCTCTGCATGTTGATCAGAAAACTATCACATAATTATGGGTTGTATTATATATGAATTGCATGGCACAAGGGGCCTCTGTACCTGGTCAAAGTCTGAAGATCATGGGATCTATGATAAAAGTGAAAATAAATGTTAAAAATGCAGATGAGAACAAGTAAAGTCTATTAATTTAGAGTTTGCTATAATAGCAGGTCAGCACCATCATTTGTGTCTTGGCAGAAACTCAAAGGCTGACAGAGTGGGGCATTCAAAGTGGAAAAATGAGAAGACTTCAGGTATACCCTGACTAGAGGTTGTTGGCAGGGGGAAACTGTGGGTCATTTTGTCAAAGGGTCTCTGAACAAAAATTGTTTCTGTAGCTAAACATAGTAGATATGCCCCACTACATGCTCTTCTGGAGATTCACTATGAGTCTAATATATTCAGATATTATAAACTTTAAGAAGTTTTGAACTAGAGAAATATGTTTAATTCAGATGTTCCCAAATGGTATGTCCTGTAGTCTTCTCTTTTATCTAAACTTTATTAATGTTATTCAGAAACAGTTTTTAAAAAGCCCTTATGCTAAAGTAATTCTGTTTAGTTCCCATAATCTACAAATAGAAAATATTCCTTCATGTAAGGCAGAAGACTGAACAGCTGACTAGTGGAAAAACATGTTGTGGTAAGGGATTATTATACCTTGTTAGATATTCACCTTTTCCCCAAGAACTATGTATTCTCAACTGCAAAGTATATTAACCAGAAGATACATTTTGAATTTTCTACCTATTTCTTTTGCTCTCCTTTCTTCCTTCACTGGTAAACAATAATATTTGGCCTTCAGCTCACTGGTGTTCTTATACAGTCTTTGGAATATACAGGGCTTCCAAGTGCAACTTATGTCTGTTTAATAAGCAATGCCAGAACTAGAAAATGCCAGATTCTAGAGAATTTTACTAAAGTATCACTCTAGGTGATCAGATAGAACTTTCAAGGCAGCTCAAATAATGGTCTCCTTTTGAATTTCTAAGGAAGGAGGTTGTTATGGAAGATTTTCTTCTACCTTCTAGGATTAAATTTGTCCTGTGATGTCTTAAAGGTACAACACTGCTTTGGATAGCACTATTATTTAGGAGCATTCTTCAGGCCTTTATTTTCTACCTTTACTTACTAGAAGACAGCAAAACACAACAAACAAACCAGGACAATAAAACCATTCTTAGTCCATTCATATCTGAGAGGCCTATAATTTGCTTGATTAGAGACAAGTTATTTTGGATATTAGTGACTGATAAAGGGTTAATAGAGTTACCCATTCTGTACTCATTGGTGTTTTAACTATGGGTACTTGGCTACATGCTGCTTTGAGAGGAAACTAATCTTCAATACAGGCCTTTCAAAATCAGATGATCCTCGATTTACCATACTTTGGCTTATGAGTTTTTGACTTTACAATGGTGCAAAAGTGGTATGGTTCAGCATGCTCCTCCAGTTGAAATGGAATTACAACTAGATGACCTCATCCTAAGTTGAAAACATTGACAACTGGAAAACACACTTTAAAAAAATTAACTAATTTATTTATTATAAAGTTGTGGGGTACAGTTCAGGGTTAGGTACACAAACGTGAATCATGCAAGTACCCTTGTTGATGAGGTTTGCCCCTCCCTCCCCTAGTAGTTTCTCTCAACTGCCAATCCCACCCCCCCTTCCCCTGACAGTTTTCAACTACTGCCAATCGCTTTCTTATAGCATTATAATTGTTCAAGGTCACCTTATGAGTGAGAACATAAGGAACTCAGTTCTTTGTTTCTGTGATAAATCACTAAGATCGACTCCAAATCCATCCAAGTTGCTGCAAGGTCTGTATATTTGTCCTTCTTTATGGCTGCATAATATTCCACTGTATATATGAATCACATTTAAAAAATCCAGTCCAGCTTTGATGGACAACACGGTTGGTTCCACATTTTTGCTATTGTGAATAGAGCTGCAACAAACATATGTGTGCAGGTATATTTGTCGTAGAATAATTTGAGATCCTCTGGGTATATTCCCAAGAGGGGAATTGCTGGGTCATATGGAAAGTCTATTTCTACTTCTTTCAGAAATCGCTACACTGTCTTCCAAAGAAGTTGCACTGATCTGCATTCCCACCAGCAGTGTAGAAGTGTTCCTTTTTCCTCCACATCCTCACCAACATCTGTCGTTTGTTTTATTAATGATGGCCATTCTTACAGGGGTTAGGCGATACCTTAATGTGGTTTTGATTTGCTTTTCTCTGATGATGAGTGAGGCTGAGCACTTTTTAATGTGTCTGTTGGCTGCCCATATATCTCCTTTTGAGAAGTGTCTATTCATGTCTTTTGCCCACTTTTTAAAGGGGCTATTTTTTTTTTCCTTTTGGCGTGCAAAACACACTTTTGACTTACAATATTTTCAACTGGATTTGAAACTGGGAAGAGTTTGTTGGGGATGTAGCCCCATATAAATCATAGTAAGCCATGGAAGACAGTGATGATTTGTAGTTAGTAGGAAAGCATTCCATTGACCACTGATTGAGGCAAATAGGCAACTTCTCAAAATACAATTGAGAGTATTTGACAAGGGTTTGGGACAGTATCTAAGTTTATAATAAAATGAGTTAAATCAGTTAATCAAATCAAATTGCAGCAAAGTAATAGTTTCAACCAGCTTACTCCATTTTGTTTAAAGCTTCAATCTTAGTTGACTACCTGACCTAAGAATCACCTCTCAGAACTTCAAGGACTTTCTGGGCACCGGCTATACCTGGGACACAAAATTAATCAAAACTCCCTAACAATCAAAGTTTTCCATTTTAATTGCCAAGTTGTTAGTTAATGGTTTCTTTGGTCACTAAGCTGCTATGTAGTCAATACTGCAAATTTTACCTATACAAATTTGTCACAAACTGCACTAGTTTGTCATGAGTTTTTCTGGCTTTAGCCTGCTCTTGAACCTCACATCAATAAAGGACTTATTATTAATTAGACTTGGCATGCTGATATGACTCTTTCTCACAATTAAGTCATAACATTTGGAGACCACAGAGAGAAATTGTCTGCCAGCATAAGAGGCCACTTCACTGCAGTCCTCCTGGACTGGGAGGAGAGGTGCTGGGGAGACACCACCTGAAATTCTCAGGACATCTTAACCTCTCACCTGGCTCTGAGAGGGTTGGAATGACTGCTGGCAGCTACACCTCAAAGGAATCAGTCTATCTCCTGTCTCCTAGGAGGTAAGATTATTTTGGTTTTTTGTTTGCTCACCTGGTACCGCAGTTTTTCTGTTTTTATTTCTGGTCAAGAGAGATATGATGAGGTTGCCCTTTGGCCACCAGTCACTAAACCAAGACATTGACTGAATACAGTCCCTGTTCTCTGCCCTGAGGTGTTCCAGGGATCTGTTCTTTTGTTTTAATTTTTGTCTGTTTACTTGTTTGTGCACTGTTTTGTTCATTGTGTGTCATGGGTTCCCAGAGCTCAAAACAAGTCAGTCCTTTAGACTGTATGTTAAAAATCTTTTCTGTTACCTTTGCTGAAGATTAAGGTGTCTGGTTTACTAAAGGCAGACTCTGAACTGTCTGTCAGATAGACTGGCCTGCTTTTCACACTGGCTGGCCTTCTACAATGTCTCTGGATGTTAACATCACTGAGGAAGACTGGAGAATGGTCACAGGGAAACCTGTTCATATGGATAAGTTCCCTTACATAGACCAGTGGCTAAATTTGGTCCAGAACCTACCCCATTGGTTAATGGCATGTTTTCTTGAAACTCCTAGTTGAGTTCTGGTTGTTTCCTCTCGTAAATGACCAGAACAGGCTAAGCCTCATAATAACTCCACTCCATCTATGCCACTCCTCCAGGAACCCAAGGTTCCACTGCTTCCAGCTCCTCTTACCTCCTGTATGTTGTATCCTATTTTACTGCTCTCTAGTGAGGATCCTCTGGAGGATCCGGTCCACTTTCACCTTCCACCATATGCTCCTCAGACCTCCTCACCCACTGTTACCTCCATGGCTCCTGATTGTCCCCAGCTGTCTGGGTATGGCTGAGACTGCCTCCAGCTCTAACACATTTGTGTCTTCTCCACCTGTGTCAGCCTGACTTAGGTCCTGTGTTGATCTGGTTCCAATCTTTCCCCTCTGGGAGGCCCTGTCAGCATGGGGGGATCAGACAGGAGGAGTATTTCTCTTCTTCTGATTTGTAAAATTGGAAGTACTAAAACCCTTCTTTCTCTGCTAAGCCACAGGCATTTATTTCGTTAATGGAATCTGTTATGCATACCCATCGTTCCATGTGAGACGAATGTCAGCAAATTTTGGTAACTCTGTTTACTGCTAAGGAGTGAGGACGTATTAAATCTGAAGTTAAAAAGTGAATTCTAGACTACTGGGGGCACGCAGGAGGAAAATCATGACATTCTGGACAGGAATTTTCCTCCTACTTGCCTAAATTGGGACCCTTACACCTCAGCAGGGTCTAAAGCACTGAATATATGTTACCAGGTTCTATTAGCAGGTTTAAAGGGGGCTAGCATGAAAACCAATTAATTTATCTAAAATACTACTGAGATTGTCCAGGGGCCCAAGAAGTCCCCAGGGGCATTCATTGAAAGTCTTCAAGAGGCATTTTGAACCTACACCTCTTTTGACCCCTCGGTTCCTGAGAATGCTCGGGCCATCAGTTTTGCATCTGTGGCACAGGTGGCTACCAATATTCAAAAAAAAAAATCACAGAAACTAGAAGGCTTTGCAGGAATGAACATTTCTCAGTTGCATGAAGTAGCTCAGAGTGTTTACAATAATCAAGATGCTGAGAAATAAAAGCAAGAAGTACAGATGGCTGACAAACCTGCAAAAAGACAGGCCAGTATCCTAGTGATGGCCCTCAGGGCCCCAGGTACTGATTCCAAGCCTTCATGTCAAAAGTCTTATAACCAAAAAGGCCAAAGGGGTCAAAAACCTGATGCATTAGGTTATCAAAGAACCAGCTTATTGCAAGAAGCTCAAGCAATGGGTCAAATATTGTCCCTATAGCCCTCCTCCACAGAAAGACCAAGATCCAGACCCTAAGCCAATTCTGGTCCTGCCTTTGGCAGGAGAGGCAGAAAATGATTCAGACTGAAGAGGCAAAGTCTCTTTTTCCTTTGACCCTCAAGAGCCTATGGTAACCGCAGCTATTGGGGGCCACCCAGTTCAACTCTTAGTGGACACTGGGGTGGAAATTCAGTCCTAAAGTCACCATTAGGACCTATGTCTAAAAATCAACTTTTAATACAAAGAGCAACAGGAATGATTACCAATTGCAAATTCACTTCCAATCAGACTGTTGACTTGGGACAAAAGCGGGTAATGCACTCATTTTTAGTAGCTCTTGAGTGTTCGTTCACTCTCATGGGTGGAGATCTGTTATGGAAACTAATAGCAAGCATTGTATTTTCACCTGACAAACAAATGTTTATTCCTACTGCATATCAAATACTCTTAACTGTACCACTTTCTGAAGAATATCTTTTAACCTCTCCAAAGTCTACTACTAAAATAATGTTCTGTCAAGTTTACTTCTATAGTTGCAGCTAGAGTTTCCTTCAGTATGGGCAAAGACCAACAGACCAGGATTGGCAAAACAACTCCCTCCAGTGGTGGTAAGTTTACTGGCATCAGTTACTCCTGCCTGCATCCACCAGTACCCTATGAGTTTGCAGGCCTGAAAAGGAATTGTTCCTCACATAGAAAGATTCTTAGCTGCCAACATTCTGACTCCTTGCAAATCAGCATGGAACACACCTTTCCCACCAGTTCAGAAACCAGGAACTTCTGACTACCGTCCAGTTCAAGACTTAAGAGAAGTCAACAAGTGGGTAGAAACTATTCATCGAACTGTTCCTAACCCATACACTTTACTCAGTCTACATCCCCCTTAACATCAGGTATATACCATGCTAGACTTAAAGGACGCTTTTTTTCTCTATTTCCCTGTCTCCTGTAAGCCAACCTAACTTTGCTTTTGAGTGGACAGATCCAGACACAGGAGACACCAGTCAGTTAATTTGGATGCAACTACCACAAGGTTTCAAGAACTCCCTAACCATCTTTGGGGAGGCCTTGCAACAGGATTTGTGAGGGTTCCATGCTCAACACCCTGAATGTACTTTACTTCAATATGTGGACGACCTCCTACTTGCAGCTGCAGACATGGACACCTGTTTACAAGGTATAAAGCTTCATTGCAACTTCTCCAGGACCTGGGTTATCGGTTATCAGCAAAGAAAACACAGCTTTGCTCTGCCAAATTTTCATACCTTGGATATCAGCTGCAAGAGGGCTAGCGAGTCCTATCCTTAACCCAGAAAGAAGCCATTTTCTGAATTTCCATGCCACCAAGAAACTGGTATGGGAATTCCTGGGGGCAGCAGGGTATTGTCAGCTATGAATACCAGGATTTGCTGAAATTGCAAAACTGTTGTACTCAGTCACCACAGGGGATCAAACCCTAAATTAAACTGCTGCTGAGGAACAAGTGTTCCAATAGCTAAAAACAGCTCTAGCTCAAGCCCTGACATTAGCCCTTCCAGATGTTACCAAACCCTTCCACTTGTTCATTCATGTACAACAAGGAATTACCAAAGAGGTCCTCACTGAGACCCTGGGGCTATGGAAAAGACCCGTGGCTTATCTGTCAAAGAGACTGAATCCAGTAGCTTCTGACTGGCCCTCTTGTCTTTGAGCCATTGCAGCCATTGCTGGTTAAAGAAGCAGATAAGTTAACTTTTGGCCAGAATCAGGCTTTAACTGGTTTCCATGTTGAAACTCGCCTCTAGGGACCCTCTGGCCATTGTATGTCAAACACATATATTACCCAGTATCAAAGCCAATACTTGTTAAATAAAATAATTACTAGGTATGGGGTTCCTCTTTCTATTGGCTCAGACAATAGTCCTGCATTCACCACGTCCATAGCCCAACCCAGACTAACTATCTCTCCTACTCAGTGCCTAAACCTGGCAACCCTGTCACCTGATAATGATCTGGAGATGTTGGTGCATGACTGCGAGGATGTGTTGGACATCACCCAGGCCAGCTTACCTGATCTTCAGGACACTCTTCTGTGCCAGGCTGATGTTGGTCTGTTCACAGATAGTAACAGCCTGGTACTAAACGGAGTCCATAAGGCTGGTGCAGTGGTAACTACAGCTCATGACATAATCTTGTCACAGGCACTGCCTCAGGATACTGCTGCCCAAAAGGCTGAGTTAATTGCTCTAACTTGGGCCCTGTGCTGGGGAGCAAAAAAACAAGTAAAATCTTCACTGACAGTCAGTATGTGTTTGCCACACTTCATGTACATGCCATGATCTACAAAGAATGTGGTCTTCTCACCACCGCAGATAAGACTATCAAAAATAAGGAAAAAATATTAGTCCTCTTGGAAGCCATTTGGCTCCCTAAAGAAGTAAAGGTTATTCATTGTAAAGGTCACCAAAAATCTGACACTCTAGAAGCATTTGGAAACTGCTTGGCAGACTGGTCAGCTTGGGAAGCAGCAGAACTCCCTATTGAACCCCTAACTATTTTACCAGTTAAAACTTTTCCAGTCCCTTATCTCCCACAGTGGCCCAGATATACACATAGAGAAGAAGAGGCCACAGAACTGGTGGGAACTTACAAATAACCTGATGGCTGGTGGGTTAAAAACTCAAGAATTGTTCTACCTGAAGTTCTTGCAGAAAAATTAATATAACAATTCCACTCTGCCAACCACATAGGAAGAACTAAAATGACTGAACTGTTAAACTGTTTTTATATTATTAACAACTTAAAAGACCAAGCTAACTCAACAACTTTAATGTGTCCTGCTTGTGTCTACATCAATCCCAAGGGAGGGCCACAACCCCATCCAGGAATCAGGGCATGAGGATTAAGCCCTGGTGAACAATGGGAAGTATACTTTACTGAAATAAAGCCTCCACATGCAGGATACAATTATTTACTGTTATTAGTAGACATTTTTGGGGGATGGGTAGAAGCGTTTGCCACAAGAAATGAAACAGTCCCTATGGTTGCAAAATACTTATTAAATAAAATAATTACTAGGTACAGGGTTCCTCTTTCTACTGGATCAGACAATAGTCCTGCATTCACCACGTCCATAGTACAGATAGGGTTACTAAAGCACTAAACATCAAATGGAAACTGCATTGTGCTTACTGACCACAAAACTCTGGACAGATAAAAACGCATGACCGGACAGTAAAAAGTACTTTATCTAAATTAATAATAGAAACCGGTGAAAAATGGGTAACTCTCTTGCCTCTAACTCTCCTTCGAGCTAGATGAGCCCCATACCAGACTTGGTTTACTCCCTATGAAATCATGTTTGAAAGACCCCCCCCTCTATTATCCTGTTTGTGGGATCCTATTTTTGGAGAGTTTACTAATCAATCTCTGTTAAAGTATCTCCAGTCTTTACGCTAGTGCAGGACCTTGTCCACACCAACGTCTGTGCTGTACTGCCAATTCCAACCTCCACACTGTGTCATCTGTTCCAGCCTGGAAATTTGGTCTATGTCAAAAAGTTCCAGAAACAAGGACTGACCCCCTCCTGGAAAGGACCATACAAAGTCATCCTCACCACTCCAATGTCACTCAAGCTTGGCAGGATACCAATCTGGATTAATCATTCACAAGTCAAGGAAGCAGCAGACACCAAAGACTGGCTCAGCCAAGCCTGTGGCTGGGACCCAGACATGCCCCTCCACCCAAACAACAACTGGAGTGTAAATCAACATCCTGACACAATCCTCCCAAGGTCACCCTACGAGTCCATCGTCCTGCATCACCTGACCAGCCAACACAGCAGAAACCATGAGACGTTGACCATAACTGGTTATCTGAATGCACTGCATTCATCCCTTGCCTCTCCTTTATGTTATCTCACTTGTTCTTGGATTTGGAGCAGCACTGCTTACTGCAGCTCTTGCAGAATGGCCATGCTGAATGACAGTTCTGTTAACTGTTTTATCTCTTATGTACTGGAAGTATTATTGCCTTATTATGCTGGTTTATTCTAGCAAGCACCCCTTTGGGTTCAGCTTATCATACTTCTTGTACTTTTACTTTAAGTTCCTTTACTTCAGAACAAGTTTTAGCTGTCCAAAATTGAACCCAATTCAGTTTAAAGTAAATCTTCCAGATCTGGTACCTGTAGATAAAGAATGTGTATCTTGAAAACCTGGAGTCCCTGACAGGGCAGCTGGAATTCCTATGGCAGGTGGGGTACCAAAACACTTCTATACTGAGATGTATGCCCAGTGGGCAACTCCTAAATTCATAAAAACTACAGGCATCTACCTTTACCCCAACAACCCTGCATATTATACATGTATGCAGGAAAACAATTTACTTTGTTCAAACTAGGAATATGTCACCATCGCAACCTACAGGGGGGACCTAATGACACTTCCCAAAAAACTGTCTGGCTAACCTCTGGCTCAGAATGGCCTCAGTATACATAAAGGTTACTAATCCTCTCCATCACTCATGGAGAATGGAAAAAACCTGGGGTGTACAGTTGTACATGAAAGGGTATGACCAGTTTGCCTTATTTACTATTCAAAGGTGAACCATCAACCATAAACCTAAACCCATAGGACCCTTAATTGAGTTACAGGACCCTATGCTTGACTTTCATCCACAACCCCCTCCTGAAGGTTATGCTTTATCCCAGCTCCATTCCAAGCACCTCCTGAACCAACTCCAAAGTCTTTGGGAGTAAGCTTTCCAGTCCAGAAACCCCCTAGTTTGTTTCTTATGTTAACTCATATGCACCACTTGCTTAATAACAGATGACCTCAATTAGCATCAGATTACTGACTTTGTTTAAAATAAAAACCTCCGTATTACATAGGAATAGGAGTTGAAACTCCTAATTCAAACAATGCAGCTAAAGCAACTTGTATTCCAAAAACTGCTCACATCACCATAGGAGATGTAACTGGAAATGCCTCTTGTCTGATAACTGAAAGTTTCAATTTAGCAGCTTCTCCATTTTCTGAAATTTGTAATCGGTCTCTTACCAAGATCATAACTCATTCCCAAACTTATACTGCACTTGCCAATATGTGGTTTGCTTGTTCATTAGATTTAACTACTTGTGTTACTGCTGAAATGTCAGACAATAAGCCTGTTTTATGTATTACTATTTATGTATTTCCTCAATTATATGTCTACAGAGGCCCTGAGATTTCTCTCTTAATTTCACCACCTGGTATCCAAAAAAGCCTTTCCACTCCTCTGTTAGTCCCCACCTTAGTCGGATTAAATGTGGCTGGGACAGCTGCACTTAGCACTGCTACTTTAGTCCCTGGAGAAACAGGACTAATGGGACTAACTAGCTTAACTCTTTTTTTTTTTTTTTTTGAGTTGGAGTCTCACTCTGTCGCCCAGACTGGAGTGCAGTGGCCGCTCCCGGCCTGCTGGGCTCCAGCGATCCTTTCACCTCAGCCTTCCGAGTAGCTGGAATTACAGACATGTGCTACCATGCCCGGCTGATATTTTGATTTATTGTAGAGATGAAGTCTTGCTGCCCAGGCGAACCCGCGGGCTCAGGCAATCCACTCACCTCAGCCTCCCCAAAGGCGCGGGATAACAGGCTGAGCCACTGAGCCCGGCAGCTTAACTCTTAACATGAATGATGACCTAGAATATGTAGTCATCAATAAAACAACTCCACAATCAGGTAAATTCTTTAGCCAAGGTCGTCCTCAAAAATTGCAGTGGTCTTAACTTATTGTTCATGTCTCCAGGAGGGCTTTGTGCTGCTCTCAGAGAAATTTGTTGTTTCTATGCCAATAAATCAGTAATCATCAAAGAAACTCTCCAAAAGGTCCAGGAAAACATAAACAAGCAATGAGAAAACTAAATGACAGTAAGTCCTGATTCCAATCCTTGTTTGATTGGAAGCCATGGCTGACTACCTTGATTACTAGTCTCACGGGACCTCTCATACTTCTCTTCCTTGGTCTGCTAGTCGGATCTTGCATTTTAAACTAGTTTGTTAACTTTGTCAAAAAACGAATCAACTCAGTAAAAATTCTGTATGCCAGGACCTATTATAATTCCCTTAACTGAAGAGTCAATGAATTGACTCATGCACAACTAAAAGTGGGGAATGAATTGAGCAAAATCAGTTAATAAAATCAAATTTCTAGCAAAATAATAGTATCAACCAGCTTACTCCATTTTGTTTAAAACTTCCATCTTTGTTGCCTGCCTGACCTAAGAATCACCCCTCAAAACTCCAGGGACTTTCTGGGCACCGGCTATACCTGGGACATAAAATTAATCAAAACTCCCCAACAATCAAAAGTTCCCACTTTAGTTGCCAATTTGTTAGTTAATGGTTGCTGTAGTCACTAAGTTGCTATGTAGCCAACACTGCAAAATTTACCTATGAAAACTTGTCACAAACTGCACTAGTTTGTTAAGAGTTTTCTGGTGTTAGCCTGCTTTTGACTCCACATTAATAAAGGACTCATACTTAATGAGACTTGGCTTGCTGGTGTGTTGCTTTCTTACAATTCAGTCATAAAAATAACATATTATAGTATAGTATATATGTTGTTATGTTTATAGATTTTATTCACTCCTTCAAAAGTAATTCTGTTCATTTATGTATTTATCTGAACTGGATTTACCATTGCTATGGTATGAATGCTTGTGTTACTCTAAAATTCTTATGTTGGAACCTAATCACAAATGTGATTGTATTTAGGAGGTAAGACTCTTGTGAGTTGATTAGGTCAGGAGGGCAGCAGCCTCATAAATGGTATTAATGGACATATAAAATAGGCTCCAGATATTACCTTGCCCCTTCCACCATTCGAGGAGAGTGAAAGAAGGTGCCATCTATGAATGAGGAAATGAGCCTCACCAGACATCAGATCTGCTGGAATTCCCAACCTCCAAAACTGTGAGAAATAAATTTCTGTTTTTTATAAGTCATTCAGTTAATGGTAATGTCATATGGTGTATAACAATATTTTATTCAACAATGTACCACATATATCATGGTGGTCCTATAATATTGATTTTATATCTTTTTGTTATTATGATATTGTGGGGTACAGTTAAGGGTTAGGTATACAAGTATGTTTCATTCAGGCACCCATGTTAAGAGGTGTCTCCCCATCCCCAGGCAGATATTTGCTACCGTTAATCCCATCTCCCCCCCCCCCATAGTTTCCCACTACTGTCAGTCATTTTCTTATAGTATTACATTGGATGTTCAAGGTCCATTACATGAGTGAAAACGTGATACTTGGATCTTTGTTTCTGTGAGAGGTCGCTCAGTATTATAGACTCTAGTTGCATACAGGTTGCTGTGAAATTCATGATTTTGTTTTTTTTTATGGCTGTGTAGTATTCCATCGTGTATATGTACCACATTTTAAAAATCCAGTCCTCTTTTGATGGGCAGCATGGTTGCTTCCAGGTTCTTGTTATTGTGAACAATGCTGCGATAAACATACGGGTGCAGATATCTTTTTTATAGAGTGATTTGATTTCTTCAGGGTATATTCCCAGTAGGGGGATTGTGGGGTCGTATGGGAGGTCAATATTTAGAGCTTTTAGGAATCACCATAATGTTTTCCACAGAGGTTGTCCTAGTTTGCACTCCCACCAACAGTGTAGAAGTGTTCCCTTTTCACCACACCCTCTCCGGCAGCTGTTATTTTTTGAGTTATTGATAATTGCCATTCTGACTGGGGTTAGGTGGTATCTCAGTGTGTTTTTGATTTGCATTTCCCTGATGATTAGTGAGGTAGAACGTTTTTTCAAGTGTCTGTTGGCTGCTCAGATGTCTTCCTTTGAGAAGTGTCTGTTCATATCTTTTGCCCATTTTATAATGGGGTTTGTTTTTTTTCTTTTCAGCACATCTGAGTTCCTTGTAGATCCAAGATGTTAGGCCTTTGTGAGACCTGATGTTGGCAAATACTTTTTCCCAATCTGTAGGGTTTCTCCCTGCTCTCTTGATGGTTTCTTTGGCTTTGCAGAAGCTTGTTAGTTTAATGAGGTCCCACTTGTCTATCTTATCTCTTATGGCCTGTGGGTTTTGGGTTTTGTTCAGGAATTGGATGACAGCTCTGATTTCCATGAGGGTATGTCCTTCATTTTCTAAGGTTCTTATGGTTTGAGGTTTTACATTTAGGTCTCTGATCAATTTGGAGTTAATTTTTGTGTATGGGGATAGATAGGGGTCCTGTTTCAATCTTCTGCATGTGGTCAGCCAGTTTTCCCAGCACCATTTACTGAATAGGTTCTCCTCTCCCCAGTGGTAGGTGGTGGAGGCTTTGTTGAAGATGAGTTGGTTGAGAAATTGAGGTTTTGCTTCTGGAATCTCAATTCTATTCCATTGATCTATATGCCTGTTCCTATACCAATACCAAGCTATTTTAATGATTGTAGCTTTATAGTAAAGTTTGAAGTCTGGTAATGTGATACCACCTGCTTTTTTTTTTTTTCTGAGGATTGTTCTACTATTCTTGGACATTTGTGTTTCCATATGAATTCCTGTGTTGTTTTTTCTAGGTCTGAGAAGAATGTTGCTGGTAATTTGATGGGTATTGCATTGAATTTATAGATTGCCTTAGGTAAGATGGACATCTTCACAATGTTGATTCTTCCAATCCATGAGCATGGGATATTTTTCAACTTGTTTGTGTCATCTTTGATTTCTTTGAGCAGTGTTTTGTAGTTTTCATTGTAAAGGTCTTTCACATCTCTGGTTAGGAAGATGCCAAGGTATTTCATTTTTTTGTGGCTATTGTGAGTGGAATTGTGGTTTTTATTTGGGTTTCTGTTTATTATTGGTGTAAAGAAATGCAATTGTCTTTTGCACATTGATTTTGCATCCTGAGACTTTGTCAAAGGCCTTTATCAGTGTAAGGAGGTTTTTGACAGATTCTCTTGGGTTTTCAAGGTACACAATCATATCATCTGCAAAGAGAGATGACTTGAATTCCTATTTTCCTATTTGGATACCCCTGATTGCCTTCTCTTCTCTGATTGCTCGAGCCAGGACTTCCAGTACTATGTTGAACAGGAGGGGTGAGAGTGGGCATCCTTGTCTTGCTCCAGTATTCAGGGGAAATGGTTCCAATTTTTGTCCATTTAGGAGTATGCTGGCTGTGGGTTTCTCATAGAAGGCTTTTACTATTTTGATGCATGTTCCCTGTATGCCTAGATCTTCGAGTGCTTTTATCAAGAAGGGGTGCTGGATTTTATCAAAAGTTTTTCTGCATCTAATGATATAATCATGTGGTTTTTGTTTTGATATCCGTTGATGTATTTAATTCCATTTATGGTTTTATGAATGTTGAACCAGTTTTGCATCCCAGGTATGAAGCCTACATGGTCATGATGGATGATTTTTGAGATGTATTGTTGAATCCAGTTTGCTAGGATCTTGTTGAGAATTTCAGCCAATATCGTCAAAGATATTGGCCTGTAGTTCTCTTTCTTTGTTGGATCTTTACCTGGCTTGGTATTAATGTGATGTTGGCTTCGTAAAATGATTTGGGCAGAGTTTCATCTTTCTCAACCACCTGGAATACCTTCAGTAAGATTGGTGTCAGCTCCTCCTTAAATGTCTTGTAGAATTCTGCTGGAAAGCCATCTGGTCCAGGGCTTTTTTTTGTAGGTAGTTTTCTTATTACGCAGTCAAGTTCCTTGATTTTTATTGGTCTATTTAGGGTCTCAATTTCTTCTTGTTCCAACCTAGGTAGGTTGTGTGATGTCAGAAAGTCCTCCATTTCCTTAAGGTTTTCAAGTTTTTTTCCATACACGTGTACACGTGATCTTTTGTATTTCTTCAGGGTCAGATGTGACTTCATCTTTTGTATTTCTGATTGTGCTTATTTGGGTTTTTTCTCTTTTTTTCTTCATCAGTGTAGGTAGGGGACCATCGATCTTGTTTATCCTCTCAAAGAACCAGCTTTTTGTTTCATTAATTTTTTTGTATTATCTTTTTTTCTTCTATGTCCTGGATTTGGGCTTTTATTTTGGCAATCTGGATTCTTCTACTGAAATTAGGGTTTTTGTGGTCTTGCTTTTCCAGCTTCCTTAGGTGGTTTGTTAGGCTGTTAATCTGTGTTCCTTCCATTTTCTTCATGTGTGTTTGTAGGGATATAAATTCCCCTCTTACTACAGCTTTTAAGGTGTCCCAGAGATTTTGGTAAGATATTTCTTCATTTTCATTTGTTTCCTGGTATCTTTTGATCTCTGTTTTGATTTCATCATTGACCCGGGAGTTGTTTAGCATCATACTGTTTAGTGTCCATGTCTTTGTGAGCCTTGGGGGGACCTTGGAGGTGGTTATTCCACTGTGGTCTGAGAAGGTGCATGGTAGAATTTTGGTATTTTTAAATTTGCTTATGCTTGATTTATGGCCAATTATGTGGTCGATCTTAGAATATGTTCCATGGGGTGATGAGTAGAGTGTGTATTCTGTGGTCTTTGGATGAAGTGTTCTGTCGGTATCAATTAAGTCCATTTGATCCAGAGTCACATTGAGGTTCCAGATCTCCTTGCTGATATTTTGTCCTGATGAACTGTCTAGGGTTGTGAGTGGGGTATTAAAGCCCCAGCTATGATGGTGTTAGAGTGAATATCTTCCTTTAGTTTTCTTAGAAGTTGCTTTATGAAGGTTGGTGCACCTATGTTGGCTGCATATATGTTTAGGATAGATATTTCTTGTTGATGGAGTGAACCTTTTATCATTATGTAGTGGCCCTCTGTATTTTTTTTAATTTTTGATAGCTTAAATGGTATTTTGTCTGAAATTAGGATCATGGCTCCTCCTTTCTTTTGTGTTCCATTCACATGAAAATTTGTTTCCCATCCTCTCATTTGAGTTTGTGTATGTCCTTTCTAGTGAGATGGGTCTCTTGAAGGCAGTGTATTGTTTCCTGGTGATATTTTATCCATTTGCCATTCTATGTCTTTTCAGTGGTGTGTTTAGTCCATTCACATTCAGACTAATTATTGAAATGTGAGAGTTCATCCTTATCATAGAGTTCTTATAGAGTTGTTGTTCTTCCACTTGGTTTTTTTGTATTTCTTTTGGTTTTGGGGTTGGTTCATGTATATTTTATTCTTTTTCCTGTACTCTTGTGAAGAACATTGTTCTTTTTTCCTTTTCTTCTGTGTTTAGTACTTTCCTAAGTGTTTCTTGTAGAGGTGGTTTGGTGGCAGCATAACTTCTTAGGGATTGGATATCTGGGAAAGATTTTAATTCTCCCTCGCTGATAAGCTAAGCTTGGCCTGGTAGGTTATTCTTGGTTGAACTTGCTTATCTTTTAGGACTTTGAAGATAGGGCTCCAAGCTCTCCTAGCCTGCAGGGTTTCTGCAGATAAATCTGCTGCTATTCTGATTGGTCTTCCATGGTAGGTGATCTGGTCATTTTTTCTTGCTTCCTTTAGGATTTTTTCTTTTATGCCTACTTTGGTTAGGCAAATTATTATATGTCTAGGAGTTGACCGTCTCATTTGCTGTCTTTCAGGGGTTCTCTGAATCTCTTGTGTTTGAATTTTTGCATCACTGATTAAATAAGGGAAGTTTTCTTGAATGAGCTCATGGAAAGTTTGTTACAGTGTGGTCTCTGTCTCTCTTTCTGCCTCAGGAAAGCCAATTACTCTTAGGTTTGGTCTTTTGAAGTAATCTCTCATGTCTTGAAGGTTTTGTTTTGTCTTTTTGAGCTTATTTTCTGTGTTTTTAACAGTTTGGGTTAGTTCTATATTTTGGTTCTCAAGCTCTGAGATTCTTTCTTCTGCTTGGGTAATTCTGTTTTCCATGCTTATCAGTTTGTTATTTATTTCATTCACAGTATTCTTTATTACTGTTATCTCAGATATCAGCTCCTTCCTAGTTTCTTTTGTGTCTCCTCAATTCTTTTTAATCTCTCCATTAATATCTTGATATCTAGGTTTGTAGTTTGAAACCCTTCATTCTGGGGGCTCTTCATTGTTTGCATTCCAAAGTCAGTTTTCTCAGTGTCTGCCCTCCCAGAGGTCTGGGAGAGACCCATACTCTTCTTTTGGTTTTTCTTCATTTGTGTAGTTTTTTTCTCTCTGTCCCCCTCCCCCTCCCCTTCTTTAATTCTGTTTTTGAGGGAAGGTGGGGTTGGTTTTGTTTCACTTCTGGAATATCTTGTTCTTCCTTATGAGGGTCTTCTGGTTTTCTTCACTTTTGAGGTTGGAGCGTGGGCTGCAGACTGTACTTGTTTTGCAGTTTTGAGGTTTAATTGAGGGGGAAGCTGTGGTTCAGAATGTATATGCTGATTCTAGCATCCATGAACAGGTGTACGAGCACACTGGAACCTATTTCCCTCTGCCTTACAATCTGTCCATTCAGCAGTATGTAGTCTTGGTCTCTAGATTAAAATGGGGGTATAAAAGAGGAAAATAATTGAGGAAAGGGGGGTCAATAGGAAGTTATAGAGAGATAAGAGTGAGAGGGAAAACAGACATACATACCAACTATCAGGTGAGAAAGAGACCCAAGGCCAGAAAGAAGTGAAAAAATACGCAGAAGAAAGATTCCCTAAAGAATACTGATAGCTACACAGAGACAGACCTATATAATCAAGAAATAGTGTAAGTCAGAAGGCAAATAACAAAAGGGATGAAAATAAACAGTCAAAATGATAAAATCATAAGTCGCTATAAGAGATCAGACTAAAATCACTTCAGCTCTGATATCCGTCCTCTCCCCTTTGTTTTTCATTGCAGGCAGCTAGATTTACTCACAGTTTGGGTTTGGCTGCCTGGGAGTTGCTTTTGTCTGATTCAGTGTAGAGTGGGGCTTTGTCTCCTGTTTAGCAACGTTACCTTAGGAACTGAGGAGGGGGTTGTTGGTAGGTGGGCGGGGCAATGGCAATCTCTGCCTGGAGAATGGCGGAGGCAGATTCTCTTTTGTAAATCCATTTCTCTTCGCTTGTCTGGGTCCCCAACCTTGGGATCACATGCTGAGTGCCTCAGCCAGGGGGAGCCCAGAGGTCCAGAGCTCTAAAGTTCCAACGGGCAGGTGGTGAGTGGTGAGAGTGGTCCTGGGCCCCCCACAGGGTACTTCAGCCAGGCATGGGACCAGTATCTCTGAGGGGTGGGTGCCCAGAGCCTCCCTGAGTGACTGGCAGCTTGGTGCTGGGTGCCAGGTGAGAGATGATGTAACCAGGGAGCGAGCTGAGACCCAAGACCAGCAGCATCAGGGGACTGCAATATCCGGCCCTGTATGGGACTGAAGGTCCCTGGGACTCGAACCAGTGTGGCTGGTGGTGGGCTGGGGGATGGGGGAAGAAAAGTAAGAGTCTTTTTGGGAACTCATGTTCGAAGAATCTCAGAAGTCCACCTATGCTGTTGCCATCTTCTGTATTCTGTTTGATTTTATATCTTTATTATACCTTTTCTATGTTCAGAGATGTAAATACTTATCATGTTACAAAATTCTACATTATTCAGTAGAGTAATATGCTGCACAGGTTTGTACCCCATGAGAAATGGGCTATACTGTATAGCCTAGGTATGTAGTAGACTACATCATCTAGGTTTATGTAAGTACATGTTATGTTCACAAAATCACGGAACTACTTAATGACACATTTCTCAGACTGTACACTTGTCTTAGTGACATAACTACTTTGCTTTACTAGCCTGTACAGAATATAACAAAAATCTACTTCAGATCTAACAAAAAGGCTAAAGTCATAAAATATCTATTTTCTAGAAGAGTATCAATTTCTGCTGGTAAGAAAACTTTAAGCACACTTAACTATTTTCTAGCTTCACAAATGGCAGGTGAAATTACTGAGTAGGTGAAATTACTATTAGGCTCTTAGTGAGAAAATTGTTTTGACTAATCCTTGAGAAAAATGAAAAGTTATAGTAAATAGACTTTTAAGGTCCTGAAAATGTTATCCAACAATTGTGCTTCCCCTAAAGTTAAAAGTAATTCAAAATTCATCAGATATTTTAAAAGGAAACAATTTTTAAATAAAATAACCCAGTATAAAAATATTAGAAAATAAGTGAATTTTCTCCCTAATTGTGTTGAAATAGATAATGAAATATGCAAAATAATTGCAATAACTTGCTTGACATAAGTAGCTCTATTTTATTAAAATGCTCCATCTTAGCTGCTTGCCTAACCTAAAAATGAACTCCCCAATGTATATGTATAATTACTGTAACATTCCCATGACTACAGACCCACAGCTTTGTCCTCCTGAGCTGTTCATGCTGACCAATCATGCTGACCATTTGCAGTACTCACTAGCTACAAGTTCCGTGTAATTTTACACCTTGTTAGCTGAAATCCGAGCGATTGTTCCTTTTGTTTTTAGCTCCTCATTCCCTCACCCCCTTCCTCATCCTCCTGCTATGTAGCCCACTTGCAGATTTTACCTATAAAGCCTTTTGCCAATTCCATTCAGTGTCAAGAACTTCATGGCAAGAGCCTACTCTTGACCACGTGCTTAATAAAGGACTCATAATTTGGACTCAGAATGCTGGTGTGTCTTTTTCTTGCAATATGGTCATAACATTTGGAAGCCCCAGTGAGAAACTGCCAGCACAAGCAGCTGCCTCACACCCATCCTCCCCAGCTGGGAGGAGAGGTATAGGGGAGGTGCCTCCTGAGATTCTCAGGTCCCTTAACATCTCATTTGGCTCTGAGGGGGTTGGAACAACTGTTGGCAGCTACTGCCTCAAAAGAACCTGAGTTCATCTACAATCTCCTAGGACGTGAGAACTTATTTTTTCAATTTTGTGTTTGGTGTTTGCTTGCTCGTGATTGTGGTTTCTGTTTCTGTTTCAGTTTTGGTTAAGGGGGTCACAGCCTGACAGGGTCACCCTTTGGACATTGCTCACTGAGCCAAGACCTTGGCTGAATAGAGTCCTACTGTTTTCTGCCCTGAGGTTGTTCCAGGAATAAATTTTCTGCCCTGAGGTTGTTCCAGTGATCCATAACTCTTCTGACTTGGTCTGGATGCACACTGTCTGCCATTATGTTTTAATTGTTTGTTGTTTACTCATTGTTTGTTGTGGGTTCACAGAATTCATGACCTATCAGTCCTCTGCCTGACACGGCTGCTTCTTAGACATATTCATAGCCAAAACGTTGGCAAAGCAGAGTCTTTAGTATCTGGTTTTTGTTTGGGTACCTGCTTTGACTTCTAATAGCCTATGGTATTTCTATATCCCTATCATCCTTGGCCTCTTTCCCTGCTTTGCATTCTTGCTATGCTGTTTGCCACAGGGCTTACTTCTGTTGCACTTTTGGACTGCTCAGCATGAAATGAGGTAAATTAGTTAATAAAATTAAATTGCTAGCAAAATAATGGTATTAACCAGCTTACTCCATTTTGTTTAAAGCTTTCATCTTAGTTGCCTGCCTGAACTAAGAATTACTTCTCAATGACTACATGTGACCACAGTAATGTTTCCATGGCCACAGACCCCCAGATTTGTCCCCTTTGGGCAGGTTGTGCTGACCATTTCCTCCTGACTGTTACAAAATGCCCTAACCATAAGTTCCATGTAATTGTATGCTTTGTTAACTGAAATTAAATGTTATGCTTTTCAAAACTCCATTTTTACATATTTATATTTTGTTCTTATATTTTGTTAATGACCTAAGCAAGGTAACTCCATTGTGTGATGATTCTTCTAACTTGTCTCTATGTAACTGCCTTAAATTATATCTTGTTGGCAGAACTCCAGGAACTTTCCAGGCACCGGCTATACCTGGGACATGAAATTAATCAAAACTCACTAACAATCAAAAGTTCCCGTTTAGGTTGCCAAGTTGTTAGTTAATGGTTGCTATGGTCACTAAGTAGCTATGTAGTCAGCACTGCAAATTTTACCTATAAAAGCTTGTCACAAACTGCACCAGTTTGTCAAGCGTTTTTCTGGTGTTTGTCTGCTCTCGACCCATGCATTAATAAAGGACTATATGACATAATATAATATAAATAAATTATGTGATAAATTAATTAGACTCTGCTTGCTGGTGTGTCTCTTTCTTGCAATTCAGTCATAACATTTGGAAGCCCCAGTGAGATTTTATTGTCTGCCAGCACAAGCAGCCACTTCACTCTAGTCCTCCCAGGCTGGGAGGAGAGGTGCTGGGAAGGTGCCACCTGAAGCTCTCAGGACCCCTTAGCCTCTCACCTGGCTCTGAGAGGGTCAGAATGACTGCTGGCAGCTATGCCTCAGAGGAATCAGAGTCCATCTACTGTCTCCTAGGACGTAAGAGTATTTTGCTTTCTGGTTTGCTTGCCTGGTACCGTGGTTTTTTGTTTTTATTTTCATCAAAGGAGTTACAGCCTGACAGGGCTGCCCTTTGGACACTATTCATGAAGCCAAGAGGTTGGCTGAATAGAGTCCCTGTTCTCTGCCCTGAGGTGTTCCAGGCATCTGTAATTTTATTTTAATTTTTGTCTGTTTACTTGTTTGTGTACTGTTTTGTTCATTGTGTGTCATGGGTTCCCAGAGCTCAAAACAAGTCAGTCCTTTAGACTGTATGTTAAAAAACGTTTCTGTTTCCTTTGCTGAGGATTACAGTGTCTGTCTTACTAAAGAAAGACTCTGAGCTCTCTGTCAGATAAACTGGCCTGCTTTTCACATTGGCTGGCTTTCTACAGGGTCTCTGGATGTGAACATCACTGAGGAAGTCTGGAGAATGGTCATAGGGAAACCTGTTCATTCAGATCAGTTCCCTTACTTACACCAAACTTAGTGGCTAAGTTTGGTCCAAAACCCGCTCCCTTGGTTAATATCATGTTGTCTTGAAATTTCTTGTTGAGTTTTGGTCATTTCCTCTCGTAAATGACCAGAACAGGCTAAGCCTCATCATAACTCCACTCTATCTACGCTCAAGGAACCCGAGGTTCCACTGCTTCCAGCTCCTCTTTCCTCCTGAACGCCATATCCTATTTTACTGCCCTCTAGTGAGAATCCTCTGGAGGATCTGGTCCACTTTCAGCCTCTGCCATATGCTCCTCAGACTTCCTCACCCACTGTTATATCCATGGCTCCTGATTATCCCCAGCCATCTCCAGCATTGGGTAAGGCTAAGGCAGATTTCAGTTCTAACCCATTTGTGTCTTCTCCACCTGTGGTAGAACTTAAGTCCCGTGCTGATCCAGTTCCAATCCTTCTCCTCCGGGAGGTCCTGTCAGCATTGGGTGATTGGGCAGGAGGAATATTTATGGTGTATACCCCTTTCTCATTTCTGATTTGTACACTTGAAAGTACCAAAACCCTTCTTTCTCTGCTAAGCCACAGGAGATTATTTTGTTAATGGAATCTGTTTTGCATACCATTGTCCCACGTGAGACAATTGTCACCATTTTTGGTAACTCTGTTTACTGCTGAGAAGCAAGAACACATTAGATCTGAAGCTAAAAATCCACTCTGAACTCTATTGGGGGCACGCAGGAGGAAAATCAAGATATTCTGGACAGGGATTTTCCTTCTACTTGCCCAAATTGTGACCCTAACAACTTGGCAGGCTCTATTAGCAGGTTTAAAGGGGGCAGCCTGTAAACCAATTAATTTGTTTAAAACTACTGAGGTTCTCCCGGGACCTGAGGGGTCCCCAGGGGCATTCTTTGAATGTCTTCAAGAGACATTTCAAACCTACACCCCTTTTGATCCCTTGCCTCCTGAGGATGCTCGTGCCATCAATTTTGCATTTGTGGCATAGGTGGCTACCGATATTAGAAAAAAATTACAGAAGTTAGAAGGCTTTGCAGGAATGAACATTTCTCAGCTGCTTGAAGTAGCTCAGAAAGTTTACAATAACCAAGATGCTGAGAAACAGAAATAAGCAGTACAGGTGGTTGGCAAACCTGCAAGAAGACAGGCCAGGATCCTAGTGATGGTCCTCATGTCCTGGGTACAGGTTCTAAACTTCCACACCAAAAGTCTAATAAACAAAAAGGCCAAAGGGGTCAAAAATCTGAATGCATTAAGTTAGCAAAGAACCAGTGTGCTTATTGCAAGGAGCTAGAGCATTGGGTTAGATTGTTCCTATCACCCTCCTCCACACAAAAAACAAGACCCAGACCCGAAGTCCATTCTGGCCCTGCTCTAGGTTGGAGAGGCAGAAAATAATTCAGACTGAAGGGGTCAAGTCTCTTTTTCCTTGGGTCCTCAAGAGCCTATGGTAACCGCAGGTATTGGGGGCCACCCAGTTCAACACTTAGTGGGCACTGGGGCAGAACATTCAGTCCTAAAGTGACTATTAGGACCTATGTCTAAAAATCAACTTTTAATACAAGGAGTAACAGGAATAATTACCAATTGCAAATTTACTTCCAATCGGACTGTTGACTTGGGACAAAAGCGGGTAATGCACTCATTTTTAGTAGCTCCTGAGTGTCTGTAACCTTTCATGGGTCAAGATCTGTTACAGAAACTAAAGGCAACAACCATGCTTTCACCTGACAAAAATGAAAAGGTTTATTCTTACTGCATATCAAATGCTCTTAACTGTACCACTTTCTGAAGAATATCTCTTAACCTCTCCAAAGTCTGCTACTAAAAATGTTCTGTCATGCTTACTTCTACAGTTGCAGCTAGAGTTTCCTTCTGTCTGGGTAAAGACCAACAGACCAGGATTGGCAAAACAACTCCTTCCAGTGGTGGGAAGTTTACTGGCATCAGCTACTCATGCCTGCGTCCTCCCAGTACCCTGTGAGTTTGCAGGTCTGAAAAGGAATTGTTCCTCACATAGAAAGACTCTTAGCTGCCAACATTCTGACTCCTTGCAAGTCAGCATGGAACACACATTTCCTACCAGTACAGAAACCTAGATCTTCTGACTACCATCCAGGTCAAGGCTTAAGAGAAGTCAACAAGTGGGTAGAAACTATTCATCCAACTGTTCCTAACCCATACACTCTACTCAGTCTACTTCCCCCTCAACATCAGGTATATACTGTGATAGACTGAAAGGATACTTTTTTTCTATTCCCTTGACTCCTGTCAGCCAACCTATCTTTGTTTTTGAGTGGAAAAATCCAGACACAGGAGACACCAGTCGTTAACTTGGATGTGACTACCACAAGGCTTTAAGGACTCCCTAACCCTCTTTGGGCATGCCTTGCAACAGGATTTGTGAGGTTTCCATGCTCAACACCCTGAATGTACTTTGCTTTAATACGTGAATGACTTCCTACTTGCAGCTGTAGACTTGGACACCTGTTTACTAAAGCTTTATTACAGCTTCTCCAGGAGATGGGCTATCGAGTATAATCAAGGAAAGCACAGCTTTGCTATGCCAAAATGTTATACCTTGAATACCAGCTGCAAGAGGGCAAGTCAGCCCAGAAAGAAGACATTCTCTGAATTCCCACACCAACCACCAAGAAACTGGTATGGGAATTCCTGAGGGCAACAAGGTATTGTCGGCTATGTATCCCAGGATTTGCTGAAATTGCAAAACCCTTGTACTTGGCCACAGCAAAGGATCAACCCCTAAATTGAACTGTTGGCTGAAGAGCAAGATTCCAGTAGCTAAAAACAGCCCTAACTCAAGCCCTGGAACTAGCCCTTCCAGATGTTCCCCAAACCTTTGCATTTGTTCATTCATGAACAACAAGAAATTTCCAAAGGAGTCCTCACTGAGACCCTAGGACCATGGAAAAGACTGGTGGCTAATTTATCAAAGAGACTGGACCCAGTAGCTTCTGGCTGGCCCTCTTGTCTTCAAGCCATTGTGGCCACAGTTTTGCTGGTTAAAAAATCAGACAAGTTAACTTTGGGCCAGAACCTGGCTTTAACTTCTCCCCACGCTGTTGAAACTCTGCTCCAGGGAGCCTCTGGCCATTGGATGCCAAAAGCACGTATTGCCGGGCTCGGTGGCTCAGCCTGTAATTCCGTGCCTTTGGGAGGCTGAGGTGAGTGGATTGCCTGATCCCGAGCGTCCGAGACCTGCCTGGGCAACTTGGCGAGACTTCATCTCTACAATAAATAAAAAATGAGCCGGGTGTGGTAGCGTGCACCTGTAGTTCCAACTACTCGGAAGGCTGAGGTGGAAGGATCACCAGAGCCCAGCAGGTTGAGGCTGCGGTGGCCGGGAGCGGCCACTGCACTCCAGTCTGAGTGACAGAGTGAGACTCCAACTAAAAAAAAAAAAAAAGCACGTATTACCCAGTATCAGAGCCTACTACTAGACCAACCTAGACTTTCTCTCCTGCTCAGGGCCTCAACTCGGCAACCCTGTTACCTAATGACAATCCAGAGATGCCAGTGCATGGCTGTGAAGATGTGTTGGACATCACCCAAGCCAGCTGACCTGATCTTCAAGACACTCCCCTGCACCAGGCTGATGCCGACCTGCTCAAATCTGGTAGCAGCCTGGTACTAAATGGAGTCCACAAGGCTGGTGCAGTGTTAACTACAGCTTGTGACATAGTCTGGTCACAGGCACTGCTTCAGTGTACTTCTGGGAAAAAAAAAATGAGCAAACATCTTTACAGACAGCCAGTATGCATTTACTACACTTCATGTACATGCCATGATCTACGGAGAACGTGGACTTCTCACCACAGTGGGTAAGACTATCAAAAATAAGGAAAAAATATTAGCCCTCTTGGAAGCCATTCAGCTCCCTAAAAAAGTAGCTGTTATTCATTGTAAAGGTCACCAAAAATCTGACACTCTAAAAGCAATTAGAAACTGCCTGACAGACCGGTCAGCTCAGGAAGCAGCAGAACTCCCAATTGAACCCCTAACTATTTTACCAGCTAAAACTTTTCCAGTCCCTTCTCTTTCACAGCAGCCCAGATATAAACACAGAGAAGAAGAGGCTACAGAGCTGGTGGGAACTTACAAAAAACCTGGTGGCTGATGGGTTAAGGACTCCAGAATTGTTCTACCTGAAGTTCTTGCAGAAAAATTAATAAAACAATTCCACTCTACTACCCACCTAGGAGGAACCCAAATGCCTGAATGCTAAACTGCTTTTATATTATCAACAACTTAAAATACCAAGCTAACTCAGCAACTTTAATGTGTCCTGCTTGTGCCACGTCAGTCCCAAACCCCTTCCAGGAATCATGGCATGATTCAATCATGGCACTGCTGAACAGTGGGAAATAGACTTCACTGAAATAAAACCTCCACATGCAGAATACAATTATTTACTGGTATTAGTAGACACTTTTTTGGGATAGGTAGAAGCGTTTACCACAAGAAATGAAACTTTCCTTATGGTTGCAAAATACTTGTAAAATGACATAATTCCTAGGTACAGGCTTCCTCTTTCTATTGGCTCAGAAAATGATCCTGCCTTCACCTCATCCATAGTACAGTTGGTTAGTAAAGCACTAAACATCAAATGAAAACTGCGTTATGCATACCAACCACAAAGCTGTGGACTGGTAGAACGCAAAAACTGAACTCTTAAAAATACTTTATCTAAATTAGTAATAAAAACCAGTGAAAAATGGGTAACTCTTACCTCTAGCTCTCCTTTGAGCTAGATGTACCCGATACAAGGCTGGGTTTACTCCCTATGAAATCATGTTTGGAAGACCCCCCTCCTCTGTTACTACATTTGCGGGATCCTTTTCTTGAAGAGTTTACTAATCAATCTCTGTTAAAGTATCTCCAGTCTTTTCGGTGGATGCAGAACCTTGTCCACACCAAGGTCCATGCTGTACTGGCAACTCCAACCTCCACACTGTGTCATCTGGTCCAGCCTGAAAATTTGGTCTATGTCAAAAAGCTCTGGAAAAAGGACTGACCCCCTCCTGAAAAGGACCATACGAAGTTGTCCTCACCACCCCAACATCACTCAAGGTTGTCAGCATGCTGACCTGGATTCATCATTTGCAAGTCAAGGAAGCTACGGATGCTGAATCTTGGCTCAACCAAGCCTGCGGCTGGGATGCTGACATGCCCCTCCTCCCAAACAGCAATTGAACTGTAAACCAACATCTTAAAAATTATCTCCAGATCACCTTCCAGGCCCATTGTCCTACATCACTTGACCAGCCAACACAGCAGAAACTGCAAGACTGTAACCATAACTGGTTATCTGAATACACTGCACCCACCCATTGCCTCTCCTTTTTATTATCCCACTTGTTCTAGGATTTGAAGCAGCACTGCTTACTGCAGCTCCTGCAAAATGGCCATGCTGCAAGAAAGTTCTGTTAACACTGTTTTATCTCTCATGTATTGGATGTATTATTATTTATTATGCTTAAATTAAGTTTACCCTGCTTTATTCTAGCAAGCACCCCTTTGGGTTCAGCTTATCATACTACTTATACCTTTACTTGAAGTTCATTTACTTCAGGACAAGTTTTAGCTGCCCAAAATTGAACCCCTAACTCAAATCCAATCCAGTTCAAAGTAAATCTTCCAGATCTGGTACCTGTGAAAAAAATGTGTATCTCAAAATCTTGAGTCCCCGACTGGGTGGCTGAAATTCCTATGGCAGGCAGGGTACCAAACCACTTCTACGCTAAAATGTGTACCCAGTGGGCAACTATAGACATCTATCCTTGCCCCAGTAACCTCACAATTATAGATGTATGCAGGAAATCAAATTCTTTTGTCCAAACTAGGAATGTGTCACCATTGCAACAGCAGGGGACCTAATGACCCCTCCCAAATCACTGGCTAACCTATGGCTCAGAATGGCCTGTATACACAGAGGTTACTAATCCTCTCCATCACTCATGGAGAATAGGAAAAACCTGGTGCATACGGTTGTACATGAATGGGCATGACCAGGGCACCTTATTTACTATTCAAAGGTGAACCGTCAACATAAACCTAAATCCATAAGACCTTTAACTGAGTTACAAGACCCTATGTTTGGCTTTCATCCACAACCCTCTCCTAAAGGTTATGCTATTACCACAAGCACCTCCTGAACCAGCTCCAATGTATTCAGGAGTAAGCTTTCCAGTCCAGAAACCCCCTAATTTATTTCCTGTTAACTCATATGCACCACTTGCTTAATAACAGTTGGCCTCAATTAGCACCAGATTGCTTGCTTTGTTTAAAATCAAAACCTCTGTATTACATAGGAATAGGAGTTGAAACTCCTAATCTAAACAATCCAGCTAAAGCAACTTGTATTCCAAAAACTATTCATGTCACCATAAGAAACGTGATTGGAAATGCCTCTTGTCTGATAACTGCAAGTTTCAAGTTAGCAGCTTCTTCATTTTCTGAAATTTTTAATCAGTCTCTTACCAAGACCATAACTCATTCCCAAACTTATACTGCACCTACCAATACGTGGCTTGCTTGTTCATTAGGTTTAGCTACTTGTGATACTGCTGAAATGTTAGACAATAAGCCTATTTGATGTATTACTGTTCATGTACTTCCTCAATTATATGTCTACAGGGACCCTGAGGGTGCTATCTTAATTTCACCACCTGATACCCAAAAAGATGTGTTGCTCCTCTGTTAGTTCCCACCTTAGATTAAGTGTGATTGGGACAGTTGCACTTAGCACTGCTGCTTTAGTCCATGGAGAAACAGAACTAATGTGACTAACTAGCTTAACCCAAAGCATAAATAATGACCTAAAATATGTACAGTCATCAATAGAACAACTCCACAACCAGGTAAATTCATTAGTCAACATCATCCTTCAAAATAAAAGAGGTCTTAGCTTATTTTTCATGTCTCAGGAAGGGCACTGTGCTGCTCTCAGAGAAACTTCTTTTCATGCCAATAAATCAGGAATTATCAAAGAAACTCTCCAAAAGTTTTGGAAAAATATAAACAAGCGAGGAAAAAACCGAAATGATCATAAGTCCTGGTTCTAATTCTTGTTCAGTTGAAGCCCATGGCTGTCTACCTTGATTACAAGTCTAGCAGAACCTCTCATCCTTCTCTTCCTTGGTCTGTGAGTCTGACCATGCATTTTAAACTAGTTTGTTAACTTTGTCAAATAATGAATCAACTCAATAAATATTCTGTATAACAGAACCTATTATAATTCCCTTCCCTTAACTGAAGAGTCAGTGAATTGACTCATGCACAACTAAAAGGGGGGAATGAAATGAGCTAAATCAGTTAATAAAATCAAATTACTAACAAAAAAATAGTATCAACCAGCTTACTCCATTTTGTTTAAAGCTTCCATCTTAGTTGCCTGCCTGACCTAAGAATCACTCCTCAATGCCCACGTGTGATTACAATAGCATTCCCATGATCACAGACCCTTAGCTTTGTTCCCTTTAGGTAGATTGTGCTGACCATTTCCTGTTGAATGTTACAAAACTCCCTAGACATAAGTTCCATGTAATTGTAATGTTTGTTAACTGAAATTAAATTTTATGCTTTGCAAAGCCCCATTGTTACATTTTAATATTTTGTTCTTATATTTTGTTAGTGAGCTAACCAAGGTAACTCCATTGTATAATGATTCTTCTACCTTGTCTCTATGTAACTGCCTTATACTATATCTTGTTGGCAGAACTCCAGGAACTTTCTGGGCAACGGCTATACCTGGGACATGAAATTAATCAAAACTCCCTAAAAATGAAATGTTCCCATTTTGGTTGCCAATTTACTAGTTAATGGTTGCTTGGTCACTAAGTTGCTATGCAGCCACACTGCAAATTTTACTTATAAAAGTTCGTCAAGAGTTTTTCTGGTGTTTGTCTTCTCTTGACCCATGTTAATAAAGGACTTATAATTAATTAGATTTGGCTTGCTGGCATGTCCCTTTCTCGCAATTCAGTCGTAACAAGGAGGCCAATAACTTCTATTAGCCTTTACTTATCTTCTCGTGTTGGAAGACTGATCCTCATTAGGTGTCTCCTGTAACTTACTAGTTTTGACAATATGGAGTCATGGGATTCTTAGCCCTCTGGTCCCCTGGATTGCATAATAAGGAATTTCTCTGTCAGGCTCATGGAGGACTGTGGTGTCCGTCTCTCCAAAGGTCAACTCTGGACACTGTGAAAACAATTGGCCTGCATTTAATGGTAATGGCCCTCCACAGGGTCTCTGGATGTTCATTTTACTTAGTTCATCTGGAAGGTAATTACAGGGACTGCTGATAATCCTGATCAGTTTCCCTATATTGACCAATGGTAAAATTTAGTCCAACCTCCCCTCCATGGTTAAAGGTATGTTTTCTAGATGGTGATGGGGCAGCCGGGTAGATGAGACCCTCCACAAAGGAGAATGCAGAGGGTCTCTGGCTCTCTCCCTGGGGACTGCGAATCCCAACGTCGGCAGCCTGCTCTTCACAGCGGTGGAGCTTGGCTGCTGCCACCGCTGGGGCATTGCAGTGGTCTGGACAGCCACTGCAGCCACAGACAAGCAGCCGCCGGTGCACCACAACCTCCATGGCGGCCATAGCACATCAGGCCACCCGTGCCTGAGGTGATCCACGACTTCAGTCCTTGAAGCCCCTGCAGGCAAGATCTGTTGGGATCGCTGACACCTCTGCTGCCACCATGACATCCTGCCAGCTGTGGGTCTCCTCCTGTGTGCCCTGAGGTAGGCTTCCATCTCTGGCCTCTGCCCAACTCCTGTCCAGCTCCACACTCCTCTGGGACTGCGAGATAGCACCACCTGCTGGCAATTCAAGGTAACAACACTGAAATGGGACAGATAAGCTTGAAAAACAGACACAGGCCAGATTTGAGTGGTGATCTGAACTGTCCTTCACAGCAGGCCAGGGGCAACTGACCCTAACTGTGAACAAATTTACCAGCATGAGAAGACAGCTAGAAATCAGAGCTGAAAGGACATTGGACTTAAACAAAAAGTCTCAGAGTATGCTCGATTGGTTCTGTTAGTTTAGTGACTTGATTCTATTCCTACTTTTTTTTCCCCTTTTATTCTCTTCCTTTTCTTCTCTTTTCTCCTCTCTGTAAAACATATCTTTGTATAGAGGCACATCACACCAATAAGGTGGTTGGTTAGCGTGTATGTTAGCATCGTTGTATGTTTTAGTTTTTTTGTATGGGAGTTGGTTAGTCTGTAGCCATGGTCTATTGTTTATATCTGTTTCAGTTTAGGTCTCTCTCTCTCCATTTGTTGGTACACTCATCTGTTTCCCCCTTACTCCTCTCTCTTTCCATCTCCCTCTTCCCTCCACTGTCTGCTCCATTCTCTTGCCTCTGCTAACCTCATTTTATTTCAGGGAGTAAACCTACAGCCCCACTGCATGGACAGAATCCAAGGCAGTGGGAAGTGGGTTTCAGATTATCCATACACCTGTCTGCAGATACCAGGACCTGCAGATAGATTTTGAATCACAGCTCCCCCCTTAAGTAAATCTCAAAACTGCAAAAAGGACCACTCCCAACCTACAGTGCAACTCCAGAATTGAACAAAGTAAGAGAGCATACATAAAGAAGAATAGATGATTGAACAAACAGTAGTAAAAGCAATCCCTTTATCCCCGAATAACAGAATTAAAGAAGATGGTGACGTGGAGGGAAGGAAAAAGTAGGGAGGAAAAAACCACACAAATGAAGAAAAACCAAAAGAAGAATATAGGTCTCACACAGACCCCTGGGAGGTCAGACACGGAGAAAACAGACTTTGGAACAATGAAGAGCCCCCAAAATGACTGGTCACAAGCAACAAACCCAGACATCACTACATTAATGGAGAGAATTTAAAAATTTGAGGAGAGACAAGAAGAAAATAGGAAGGAGCTGATGTCAGAAATAACAGTAGTAAAGAATACTGTGATGGAAATAAATAACAAACTAATAAGCATGGAAAGCAGAATTAGCCAAGCAGAAGAAGCTCAGAGTTCAGAGACCAAAACACAGAACTAACCTAAACTGTCAAAAACATAGAAAAGCAGCTCAAAAAGACAGAAGAAAACTTCAAGAGATGAATGATCACTTCAAGAGACCGAACCTAAAAGTAATTGGCCTTCCTGGGGCAGAGAGAGAAACAGAGGCCACACTAGAACAAACATTTCATAAATTCATTCAAGAAATCTTCCCACGTCTCATCAGTGATGAAAAAATTCAAACACAAGAGATTCAGAGAACCCTTGCAAGACAACAAATGAGAAAACTCCCAGACACATAATAATTTGCCTAAACAAAGTAGGTATAAAAGAAAAAATCCTAAAGGCAGCAAGAGAAAAAGTACAGACTACCTACCAGGGAAGACCAATTAGAATAGTGGCAGATTTATCTACAGAAACCCTCCAGGCTAGGAGAGCTTGGAGCCCAATCTTCAAAGTTCTAAAAGATAAACAATTTCAACTGAGAATAACCTAACCAGTCAAGCTAAACTTCATCAGTGAGGGAGAATTGAAATCTTTCCCAGATATCCAATCCCTAAGAACCTACACGGTCACCAGACCACCTCTACAAGAAACAATTAAGAAAGTGTTGAACACAGAAGAAAAGGAAAAAAGAACAACAATGTTCTTTCGAAGAGTACAGGTAAAAGATTAAAAACACACATGATCCAACTTTAAAGCCAAAAGAAAGACAACACACAAACAGGAAGAACAACAACAACTCTGTAAAAACATTATGATAGGGATGAATTCTCACATTTCAATAATTAGTTTGAATGTGAACGGACTAAATGCACCACTGAAAAGACATCGAATGGCAAAATGGATAAAATATCACCAGGCAACAAACTATGGCCTTCAGGAGACTCACCTCACTAGAAAGGACACTCACAGACTCAAAGTAAGAGAATGGGAAACAAATTTTCAGGCGAATGGAACACAAAAGAAAGGAGGAGTCGTGATCTTAATCTCAGACAAAATACCCTTTAAGCTATCAAAAATTAAAAAAAGATAAAGAAGGCCACTACATAATGATAAAAGGTTCACTCCATTAACAATATCCATCCTAAACATATGTGCACCCAACATAGTAGCATCAATTTTCATAAACAGCTCCTAGGTAAACTAAAAAAAGATATTGATTCCAATACCATCATAGCTGGGGACTTTGATACTTCACTCACAATCCTAGACAGATCATCAGGACAAAAAATCAGCAACAAGATCTGAAACCTCAATGTGACTCTTGACCAAATGGACATAATTGATACCTACGGAAGCCTCCATCCAAAGACCACAGAATACACACTCTACTCATCAGTATATGGAATGTATTCTAAGATCAACCACATACTTGGTCATAAATCAAGCAGAGCAAATTTAAAAGGACTGAAATTTGACCATGCACCTCCTCAGATCACAGTGGAATAAAAATAAACATTAACGCCAACAAGGTCCCCCCCAAACCCACAAAGACATGGACACTAAAGAGCATAATGCTAAACAATTACTGGGTCTGTGATAAAATCAAAACAGAGATTAAAAGATACCTGGAAACAAATGAAAATGAAGAAACATCTTAACAAAATCTCTGGGACGCCATGAAGGCTGTAGTGAAAGGGGAATTTATATCCCTACATATGCACATGAAGAAAATCGAAGGATCACAAATTAACAGCCTAACAAGCCACCTAGGAAAGCTGGAATAGCTAGACCACAAAAACCCTAATTTCAGCTGGGCTTGGTGGCTCAGCCTGTAATCCTGTGCCTTTGGGAGTCTGAGGTGAGTGGATTGCTTGAGCCTGCAGGTTCGAGACCCACCTGGGCAGCAAGACCTCATCTCTACAATAAATCAAAAAATCAGCCGGGCCTGGTAGCGCATGCCTGTAATTTCGGCTACTTGGAAGGCTGAGGTGGAAGGATCGCCGGAGCCCAGCAGGTCAAGGCTGTGGTGGCCAGAGGTGGAAGGATCGCCGGAGCCCAGCAGGTCAAGGCTGTGGTGGCCAGAAGTGGCCATTGCACTCCAGTCTGGGCAACCGAGTGAGACTCCAACTCAAAAAAAAAACACAACAAAAAACCCTAATTTCAGCAGAAGAATCCAGATCTCCAAAATAAAAGCCCAAATCCAGGACATAGAAAACAAAAAGATAATACAAAAAATCAATGAAACAAAAAACTGATTCTTTTAAAGGATAAAAAAGATCGATGGTCCCCTAGCTAGACTGACCAAGAAAAAGAGAGAAAAAGCCCAAATAAACACAATCAGAAACACAAAAGATGATGTCACATCTGATCCTGAAGAAATACAAAAGATCATTAGAGACTACTATGTACACTTGTATGGAAACAATCTTGAAAACCTTAAGGAAATGGAAGTCTTTCTGTCATCACACAACCTGCTTAAATTGAAACAAGAAGAAACTGAGACCCTAAATAGACCAATAACAATCAAGGAAACTGACCATGTAATAATAAAACTACCTACAAAAAAAAGCCCTGGACCAGATGGCTTTCCAGCAGAATTCTACAAGACATTTAAGGAGGAGCTGATACCAATCCTACTGAAGGTATTGCAGGCGATTGAGAAAAATGGAACTCTTCCCAGATCATTTTATGAAGCTAACATCACATTGATACCCAAGCCAGGTAAAGACCCAACAAAGAAAGAGAACTACAGGCCAATATCTTTGATGAATGTAGATGCTAAAATTCTCAACAAGATCCTAGTGAACCAGATTCAACAACACATCTCAAAAATCATCCATCATGACCAAGTAGGTTTCATCCCTGGGATGCAAGGCTGGGTCAACATTCGTAAAACCATAAATGTAATTAAATACATCAACAGATGTCAAAACAAAAACTACATGATCATATCATTAGATACAGAAAAGGCTTTTGATAAAATCTAGCACCCATTCTTGATAAAAACCCTCGAACATCTAGGCATACGGGGAACATACCTCAAAATAGTAAAAGCCATCTATGAGAAACCCATAGCCAGCACACTTCTAAATGGACAAAAATTGGAACCATTTCCCCTGAAAACTGGAACAAAACAAGGATGCCCACTCTCACCCCTCCTGTTCAATATAGTATTGGAAGCCCTGGCTAGAGCAATCTGAGAAGAGAAGGCAATCAGGGGTATCCAAATAGGAAAAGAGGAAGTCAAGTTATCTCTCTTTGCAGATGACATGATTGTGTACCTTGAAAACCCAAGAGAATCTGTCAAAAACCTCCTTACACTGATAAAGGCCTTTGGCAAAGTCTAAGGATATAAAATAAATGTGCAAAAGACAATCACATTTCTTTACATCAATAATAAGCAAACAGAAATCCAAATAAAAAGCACAATTCCATTCACAATAGCCATACACAAAAAAGAAATATCTTGGCATCTTCCTAACCAGAAATGAGAAAGACCTTTACAATGAAAACTACAAAACACTGCTCAAAGAAATTGAAGATGACACAAACAAGTGTTTGTGTTATATCCCATGTTCTTGGATTGGCAGAATCAACATTGTGAAGATTTCCATCCTACCTAAGGCAATCTACAGATTTAATGCAATTCCCATCAAATTACCAGCAACATTCTTCTCAAAACTAGAAAAAATAACACAGGAATTCATATGGAAACACAAACGACCAAGAATAGCTAGAACAATCCTCAGCAAAAAATAAACAAAGCAGGTGGTATCACATTACCAGACTTCAAACTTTACTATAAAGCTACAATCATCAAAACAGCTTGGTATTGGTACAGGAACAGGCATATAGACCAATGGAATAGAATTGCGATTCCAGAAGCAAAACCTCAATTTCTCAACCAACTCATCTTCAACAAAGCCTCCACCACCTACCACTGGGGAGAGGAGAACCTATTCAGTAAATGGTGCTGAAAAAGGCTTAACGTCTTGGATCTACAAGGAACTCAGACATGGTGAAAAGGAAAAAACAAACAATCCCATTATAAAATGGGCAAAAGATATGAACAGACACTTCTCAAAGGAAGACATCTGAGCAGCCAACAGACACATGGAGAAATGTTCAACCTCACTAATCATCAGGGAGACGTAAATCGAAACCACACTGAGATACCACCTAATACCAGTCAGAATGGCAATTATAAATAACTCAAAAAATAACAGCTACTGGAGAGGGTGTGGTGAAAACGGAACACTTCTACACTGTTGGTGGGAGTGCAAACTAGTGCAACCTCTGTGAAAAACAGTATGGTGATTCCTGAAAGCTCTAAATATTGACCTCCCATATGACTCCACAATCCCCCTACTGGGAATATACCCTGAAGAACTGAAATCACTCTATAAATAAGATACCTGCACATGTATGTTTGTTGCAGCATTGTTCACAATAGAAAAAACCTGGAACCAACCATACTGTCCATCAAAAGAGAACTGGATTAAAAAAATGTGGTACATATACATGATGGAATACTATGCAGCCATAAAAAAGACCAAAATCATGAATTTTGCAGCAACCTGGATGGAACTAGAGTCTATAATACTGAGTGACTGCTCACAGAAACAATGATCTGAGTATCATTTGCTCTCACTCATATAGTGCACCTTGAATATCCAACATAATACTATAAGAAAATGATTGACAGTGGTGGGAAACTATTGGAGGGAGGGGAAGGGAGATGTGATTAACAGTAGTAAATATCTGTCTGGGGATGGGGAGACACCTCTTATCAATAAGGGTGCCTGAACGAAGCATATTGGGATACCTAACCCTTAACTGTACCCCACAATATCATAATAAAAAATATTGATTATTAAAAAAAGCGTATGATTTCTTAAAACTCAGAACCCTTCCTGGAAACCACACTATATGGAGACAGATCTTTAAACTTAAAAACAACAGGGTGCTATATACAAAGGCCCCTTGGCTAATTCTTCAAGGAAACTTGTTTTACCTGTTTCTCAAGAGAATGAAATCTTGCCAAAATCTGCAAAACCATCTGTTTTACCCTCCCTGGTAAAATCAATCATGTGCATTAATCTTCCCATCTGGGATAATTGCTAGCATTTCCTTTTTAACCCTACCTTCTTCTCAAAAACCAGAGGGCAGTAGAACTGAGACTAAAATGTCTGTCCTGGCCTCAGCAGGACAAGTCAGGAAATGTTAAAAGAGGTTTCCCCCCCACTAGTACAGACTGGGACCCCAACACCTTGTCAGGGTCCAAGGCATTGGATACCTATTATCAGACTCTATTAGCAGCTTTGAAAGGGACAGCCTGAAAACCTATCAATCTTTCTAAAATTACTGAGGTTATCCAGGGACCTAATGAATTTCCAGGAGTGTTCCTCGAGCACCTCCAAGAGACATTTTGGACTTATACTCCTTTCAATCCCTCAGCTCCTGAGAACGCTTGGGTTATTAATTTGCCATTTGTGGCTCAGACAGCTCCAGACATCCAAAAAATTTTGCAGAAGCTGAAAGGCTTTACAGGAATGAATACTTCTCAACTGCTTGAGGTAGCTCAAAAAGTCTTTAACAATCAAGATGCTGAGAAACAAAAGCAGGCAGTACAGGCAGCTGACAGAGCTGCAAGAAGTCTAGCCAAAACCCTGATGACAGCCGTCCAGGTCCCAGGAGCTGATTCTAAGCCTCCTCATCAAAAGGTTCATAACTGGAAGGGCCAAAAGGTTCAGAAAACTGGACACATTCAGTTGGCAAAAAAACCAGTGTGCTAATTGCAAGGAACTAGGGCATTGGGCCAGATTTTCCCCACTGCCCACAATAAGAGGACCCTAAGCCAGGTCTGGTCCTGCCCTCTGCTGGAGAGGCTGGAAATGATTTGGACTGAAGGGACCAGGGCTCTTTTTCCTTAGGGAACTAAGAGCCCATGGTAACTACCACTATTGGGGGCCACCCAGTTCAACTCTTAGTGGACACTGTGGTGGAGCATTTGATCCTAAAGTTACCATTGGGACCTGTATCTAAAAAGCAAATTTTAATACAAGGGGCAACAGGGGCAGTTACTAATTGTAAGTTCACCTCCAACCAGATAGTCGATTTGGTGCAAAAGCAAGTCACACATTCATTTCTAATAGTTCCAGACTGCTCCTTTTCTCTTATGGGTTGAAACTTACTTCAGAAGTTAAGAGCCACCATTGACAAAACTGAAATGTTTATTCCTACTGCCTATCAGATGCTCTTGACTGTTCTGCTCTCTGAAGAATATCTTTTAACTTCTTCTAAGTCCTCTACTGAAAATGTTTCATCAAGTTTACTTCTACAGTTGCAACAGGAGTTTCCTTCAGTCTGGGCAAAGACCAACCTACCAGGATTGGCAAAACATCACCCTCCAGTGGTGGTAAGTCTAATAGCATTGGCTATTCCTGTTTGCATTTGTCAGTAAACTATGAATTTCCAGGCCTGGAAAGGAATTGCTCCTCACATAAAAAGACACTTGTCTGCTAATATTCTAACACCATGTAAATTGGCATGGAGCACTCCCTTCCTACCAGTTCAAAAACTGGGAACTTCTGACTATCAATGAGTTCAGGACTCAAAGGAAGTTAATAAGCGGGTTGAAACTCTCCAACCAACTGTTCCTCACCTGTACACTTTGCTCAGTCTGCTTCCTCCTCAACGTCAGATATATACTGTACTGGATTTAAAGGATGCTTTCTTTTCTATTCCTTTATCCCCTGTCAGCCAACCTATCTTTGCTTTTGAGTGGACAGATCCAGACTCAGAAGACACCAGTCAGTTAACCTGGACTTAGTTACCACAGGGCTTCAAGAACTCCCTAATTCTTCTCAGAGAGACCTTGCAACAGGATTTGTCAGGGTTCCATGCCCAGCACCCTGAATGTACTCTACTCCAGTATGTAGATGACATTTTACTTGCAGCTACACACCTGGACACTTGTTTACAAGTACTAAGGCTTTATTACAGCTTCTCCAAGATCTGGGCTATCATGTATCAGTGAAGAAGTCACAACTCTGCTCAACCAAAGTTTTCTACCTGAGATACTGGCTAAAAAAGGATACGCGAACCCTGACTTTGGCCCAGAAAGAAGCCATTCTTCAAATTCCCACACCAATACCAAGAAACAGATATGGGAATTCCTGGGGGTGGCAGGGTATTGCCGGTTGTGGATCTCAGGATTTGCTGAAATTGCCAAGCCCCTGGACACAGCCATTGCAGGAGATCAGCCCCTAAACTGGACTGCTACTGAGGAACAGGTGTTCCAACAATTAAAAATGACTTTGACCCAAGCTCTGGCTCTAGCTCTCCTAGACATTACTAAGCCTTTCCACTAGTTCATTCATGAACAATGAGGAATTGCAAAAGGGGTCCTTACTCAGACCTTAGAACCATAGAGGAGATTGGTGACTTACTTGTCAAAAAGACTGGACCCAGTAGCCTCTGGCTGGCCTTCTTGTCTCTGGGCCATTATGTACATGACTATGCTAGTTAAGGAGGCAGACAAATTAACTTTTAGTCAAAACCTGGGTTTGACTGTTCCCCATGCCGTTAAAACCTTGCTCTGAGGAGCCTCTGGCTGCTGGATGTCAAATGCTCATATTACCCAATATCAGAGTCTTTTGCTTGACCAACCAACAGTAACTTTATCTCCTACTCAATGCCTTAATCTGGCCACTCTGTTGCCTGATGATAATCCAGAAACACTAGTGCATGACTGTGAAGACATGTTGGACATCTCTCAGGCCAGATGGCCCGAACTTTGGGACACTCCCTTAAGCCAGGCTGATGCTGACCTCTTCGTGGATGGTAGCATCCTGGTAATAAAAGGAGTCTGCAAGACTAGTGCAGCAGTGACTATGGCTCAAGACATAATTTAGTCACAGGCATTGCCTCAGGGTACCTTGACTCAAAAGGTAGAGTTAACTGCTTTAACTCAGGCCCTGTGCTGTGGAACAGAAAAATAGGTAAACATCTTCACTGACAGCCAGTATGCACACTCCATGTGCATGCCATGATCTATAAGGAATGAGGACCTCTTACTGCTGTAAGACTCTCAAAAACAAAAAGGAAATTTTGCTCTTTTAGAGGTATATGGATCCCCAAAGAGGTAGCTGTCATTCATTGCAGGAGACACCAGAAATCTGACATCCCAGAAGCAAATGGGAACCATTAGGCAGACCAGACAATTCAAGAGGCAGCAGAACTCCCAGTTGAACCCATGACTATCTTGCTAATTAAAACTTTTCCAGTTCCTTCTAGCCCACAGCAGCCCAACTATACCCACAGAGAAGAAGAAGCAGCAGACCTCACAGGAGCTCATGAAAAGTCTGATGGCTGGTGGGTTAAAGACTCTAGAATTATTCTGCCTGCAGCTCTCGCACATACATTAGTAAACAACTTCATTCCACAACCCATTTGGGAGGTACCAGAATGCCTGAACTGTTAAATCACTTTTATATTATTGATGATTTAAAAACCTGACCAGCTCAGTGGCCAAAATGTGCCCTGCCTGTGCCCATGTTAACCCAAAAGGAGGGCCAAAGCCTCCAGCAAGAATCAGGGCTCAAGGACTAAGCCCTGAGAGAAATGGGAAATAGATTTTACTGAAATAACCCCCTCAGTCGGTGTACAATCATCTACTGGTGCTTATAGATACTTTTTCTGGATGGGTAGAAGCCTTTGCTACAAGAAATGAAACTGCAATTATGGTTGTGAGGTTTTGATTACATGAAATAATTCCTAGGTGTGGACTCCTCCTCTCTATTGGTTCTGATAATGGTCCTACCTTTACTTTGTCCATGGTACAGCTGGTTAGTAAAGCATTCAGCATTAACTAGAAATTGCATTGTACTTACTGACCACAGAGCTCTAGACAGGTAGAAGGCAGGAGCCAAACTCTAAAATCTACTTTAACCAAAGTAATAAGAAAGACCGGTGAAAAATAAATAAATCTTTTGCCTCTGGCCCTCTTTTGGACTAGATGTACCCCATACAAGGCTGGGCTTACTCCGTATGAAATCATGTTTGGAAGACCCCCTCCTCTGTTACCCAGGTTGTGAGATCCCATCCTAAAAAAATAACTAATCAGTCTCTGTTAAATTATCTCCAGTCCCTCCAGCAGGTCCAGCTTGCTATCAACTCCAGTGTTTGTGCTGTTTTGCCCACTCCATCTTCCATTCCAGCCTGGACTCCTGGTTTTCATTGTAAAAGTTCCAGAAAGAGGGAATAACTCCTGCCTGGAAAGAACCTTTTATGATAATCATCACCATCCCAACAGCACTCAAGGTTGATGGGGTACCTGCCTGAATTCATCACACACGAGTCAAGAGAGCCAAAGAAACAGACACTCATTCTATCAACTGTGCTGAGGCAGCCAGGAACCCTAAATATCCACTTCCTCATCCAACAACAAAAAAACCACCGTTCAGCCAACTGGACGACAACTGAAAACTCCAAAAACCCTCCCAAGATCTCCTATCAACATACATCTGAACCATGAAATTCCAATAAACTGGTTACTAATTTTTTAAAAGTAATGCACTCAATCTTTAACTCTTGTTTTTATTATCCCACTTGCTCTCATCTTTGGCATATGTCTTTTACTTGTAGCTTCTGCAAATTAAAAGTGTTAACAAGAGGGCTCTGTTAATACTATTTTATCTTTCATGTGTAAATTCTGTAAAACTTATGCATGTAAAAACATTATAATTCCATACTCATAACCAAGGAGTCAATGAATTGACTCATGTACAACTAAAAGAGGGGAATGAAATAGCTTATGAAATATGCAAAACAATTACAATAACTTGCTTGACATAAGTAACTCCATTTTATTAAAATGCTCCATCTTAGCTGCCTGCCTAACCTAAAAATTACCCCCCCAATGTATGCTTGTAATTACTGTAATGTTCCCATGACTACAGACCCACAGCTTTGTTCCCCTGAGTTGTTCATGCTTACCAATCATGCTGACCATTTGCAATAGCCCCTAGCTACAAGTTCCATGTAATTGTATACCTTGTTAACTGAAATCCAAGAGATTGTTCCTTTTGTTTTTAGTTCCTCATTCCCTCACCCCCTTGCTTACCCCCTGCTATGTAGCCCACTTGCAGATTTTACCTATAAAAGTCTTTTGCTAATTCCCTCAGTGTCAAGAGCTTCATGGCAAGAGCCTACTCTTGACCACACACTTGATAAAGGATTCATAATTTGGACTAAGTGTGCTAGCATGTCTTTTTCTCACAATCCAGTCATAACAGTGTTTGTTGTGGCTATGTGTAAAAGTATTCTAACTCCTAGATATTTGGTAATATGTTGTTTATATGTGTACATTTCTTTCATTATTGCTAAATATTTCATATCTAAAGCCATTGCACAAGGTAGATCAGTCAAGCATCCTTGATCTTGTTTGATATTTGATATGTCAGAAGACAGACCCAAGAGTTAAATTACCTACTCTAGATGCCTTTATAAATAAGTGAATTTCTAAATCAAAATCCAGTAATGTGCCACATAGGAACATTCTGGTCAATAACTGACTGAATATATGACAATACTGTAATTTTATTGTTCCCTTTCTATATTTAGTTACTCAAATAATTACAATTTTGTTAAGTTGCCTACAGTATTCAGTACAGTAACGTGCTAGACAAGGTTGTAGATTAGGAGAAATAGGCTATGCCATAGAACCTAAGTATCTGGTAGGCTAAGTCATCTGGGTTTGTGTAAGTTTGCTCTGTTGTTTGCACAACAACAAAATCCATCTAACGATGTATTTCTGAGTACTTTGCAATATCCCTGACATTTAGGGATGTATGACTATAAATATCACTTGATTCCTAATAGACTTATTCCTACCATTTTGCTGTGTAGAAAATGAATAACAGCACTGAAACTTGTTTATTTTATTGTCTTAGGCAATGAATAATAATGCACTTTCACTTCAATGCTGAGGCTGCTAAGGGTAAATATCCTTTTGATATCCTTTTGATATCCTTTTGATTATGTAGAATTTCTAATGTTAACACAGATATGTATCGCCTGTAATTACATAAAAATTTGCTTCAATTTGCTATCAGCTTGAGCTTTACGAGTCCCTGAGGGAGAAGGTGACCTCATCTCCTCATCATTTCAGGGAATAAGTGTGGGGAGGAAATTAGAACTATGCTTCCCTGCAACAGAGGCTATGGAAAGAAGAGCAAAGATTTGCTACCAAACCACTGTAGGCTACTACAGTCCCTTAGGTCATGGTATTTTTGTTTTACATTCTCCCATAGAGAAAAACTTTATATACTCTTTTGAGAGTACTTCTAGCTTTCCAAGACCTAAGTTTATGTATCTCCTTTGCTTTAAAAATTGAATGCTTCCTTCTTCACATACAGTTTCCTCTTATAATCTTACTATAACTTTCTCTCCTGGTTTCATACCCCATAATTCTCCAATTGACAAGTTCTAGTATTTATTTACAAGAGTCCATCCACTCTGCCATTGGCTTTCCAATCCCATTCATTATCAATAATTTTATTCTTCATTGCCTTTTTTTCAGTTAGTCCATTTATTCTGTTTGTAAGAATTTTTTCCTTTTCCAGTTCTTTGCAGAGTAAGCTGCTGCAGTTTTGTTCAATGTTTGCTTTTTTCTGACTCTTTCACAATACCCCCAGACACAGCATAATTATCTTACTTGGTAGTTTAGTAAATTTTACCTCAGTAAGACTCTAAGTTCTTTCTTTGGGGGTAAGTTTGTATTTTTCTTGCCTTTTTCTTTCAAGGACTTGAGATAGGGTGTGAAATTAGGAAACATACCTTATGTATTTCTTGATGGACTAATTGTATTTCCTGGTTCACAGTAGAAGATAATGAGCATCTTTAAGTGAGAGGACTTGGTATACTCCATGGCTGGCAAAGATTCTGGCAGAAAATTAAGATATGCATTTTAGAGCCAGACACTCTAAGTTTAAATTATGGCTCTGCTGCTACAAGCTGTGTTTTGAGTTAATTAACTGTTCTATGCCTCGATTTCCTCAGTTGTAAGTTTGATATTAATGTTTGTTTCATAGGATACTTGTAAAAGAAAATTAATTAAAACATTGCAAAAACTTAATAAATGTTTGGTGTTATTATAGTTAATGGATTATTAAATTAATAAATGGATAAACAATATAAATAAAAGAATACTTTTGTTTTTTTCTGAAATATACCTGATCAAATCATTACCTGCTTGGAAACCCCTCACTCATTAACTCAATCACATATGCTCTGTTTCTCTAAGGCACTGTCTTTTCCCTGTCCTGTTTAATGCAGTAGCCACTAAACACACACAGCTATTTCTTTAAGTTAATTAAAAATACATTGAATTAAAAATTTATTTCTTCAGTTAGACTAGTCACATTTCAAGTGTTTCATAACAATATGGCTCCACTGGCTCCTATATATTAAATATAGACTGTTTTCATCATTTCAGAAAGTTCTATTGGGGAGTGCTTTACCTAGCCATATTAAAAAATTATTTCTGGACAAGATGGTGATGGCATAGGTGAACTTGTGAGATTCTCCAAACGTGAGT
The DNA here is from genome assembly GCA_027257055.1 of Cephalopachus bancanus. NCBI lineage: Eukaryota > Metazoa > Chordata > Mammalia > Primates > Tarsiidae > Cephalopachus > Cephalopachus bancanus. Next base: position 32,214 of record JAPVLO010001258.1, on the reverse strand, counting down.
TCCCAAAAAGACTCTAACTTCTCTTCCCCCATCCCTCAGCCCACCACCAGCCACACTAGTGCGAGGCCAGGGGACCTTCAGTCCCATGCAGGGCCAAGATATTGCAACCACCTGCTGCTGCTGTTCCACTGTGTGCGTGGGAGTTTTGGGTCCCAGCCCCCTCCCAGCTCCCTCCCTGGCTACATCATCTCCAGCCCAGCACCTGGGTGCCCGCCCCTCAGAGACACCGGTCCCATTCCTGGCTGAAGTACCCTGTGGGGGGCCCAGGGCCACTCTCGCCACTCACCACCTGCCCTTTGGAGATTTGGAGCTCTGGAACTCTGGGCCCACCCTGGCTGAGGCACTCAGCACGAGATCCCAAGCTGGGGGACCCAGACAAGTGGAGAAAAACAGATCTGCATAAACTGCTTCACCATTCTCCAGGCAGAGACTTCCATTGCCCTGCCCACCTATCAACAAACTTTACCTCAGTTCCTAAGGCAATGGTGCAAAACAGGAGACAAAGCCCCACCTCTACACTGCAATGAAAAACAAAGGAGAGAGGCTGGAATTGGAGATCAGAGAAGTGACTTTAGTCTGATCGCTTATTTTGACTTATGATTTTATCATTGTAACTGTTGGTTTTGATCACGTTTGTTGTTTGCCTTCTGACTTACACTGCTTCTTGATTTTATTGGCCTGTCTCTGTGTAGCTATCAGTACTCTTTAGGGAATCTTTCTTATGTGTCTTTCTTCACTTCTTCCTGGCCTTGTGTCTTTTTCTCACCTGAGAGTTGGTATGTATATCTGTTTTCCCTCTCGCTCTTCTCTCTTTCTAACTCCCTATTGATCCCCCCATTCCTCCATTATTTTCCTTTTTTATACCCCCCTTTTTAATCTAGGGACCAAGATGACATACTGCTGAATGGACAGATTGTAAGGCAGAGGGAAATAGGTTCCAGTGTACTCATACACCTGTTTGTGGATGCTAGAATCAGCATATACATTCTGAACCACAGCTTCCCTCTCAATTAAAGCTCAAAACTGCAAAAAGTACAGATTACAGCCTATGCTCCAACCTGAAAAGTGAACAAAGCCAGAAGACCCTCATAAGGAAGAATAGGATATTGCAGAAGAGAAATAAAAGCAATCTCACCTTCCCTCGAAAACAGAATTAAAGAAGGGGAGGGAAAGGTGGAGAGAGAGAGAAAAATCTTCACAAATGAAGAAAAAAACAAAAGAAGATTATGGGTCCTTCCCAGACCCCTGGGAGGGCAGACACTGAGAAAACTGACTTCAGAATGCAGTGAAGAGCCCCCAGAATGAAGGGTCTCAAACTACAAGCATAGATATCAAGACAATAATGGAGAGATTAAAAAGAATTGAGAAGACACAAGAAGAAACTAGGAAGGAGCTGATATCTGAGATAACAGTAATAAAGAATACTGTGAATGAAATAAATAACAATCTGATAAGCATGGAAAGCAGAATTACCCAAGCAGAAGAAAGAATCTCAGAGCTTGAGGACCAAACTATAGAAATAACCCAAACTCTTAAAAACACAGAAAATAAGCTCAAAAAGACAGAACAAAACCTTCAAGAGATGAACTATTACCTCAAGAGGCCTAACTTAAGAGTAATTGGACTTCCTGTGGCAGAAAGAGAGACAGAGACCACACTGGAACAAACTTTCCATGAGCTCATTCAAGAAAACTTCCCTTATTTAATCAGTGATGCAAAAATTCAAACACAAGAGATTCAGATAACCCCTGCAAGACAACAAATGAGAAGACCAACTCAGAGACACATAATAATTCACCTAAACAAAGTAGGTATAAAAGAAAAAATCCTAAAGGCAGCAAGAGAAAAAGGCCAGATCACCTACCATGGAAGACCAATCAGAATAGCAGCAGATTTATCTACAGAAACACTGCAGGCTAGGAGAGCTTGGAGCCCTATCTTCAAAGTCCTAAAAGATAAACAATTTCAACCAAGAATAACCTATCTGGCCAATCTAAGCTTCATCAGTGAGGGAGAATTAAAATCTTTCCCAGATTTCCAATCTCTAAGAAGTTATGCTGCCACCAAACCATCTCTACATGAAACACTTAAGAAAGTACTAAACACAAAAGAAAAGGAAAAAAGAACAACGTTCTTCACAAGAGTACAGGGAAAAGAATAAAATATACATGAACAAACCCCCAAACCAAAAGAAAGACAAAAAAAAAAAAAAAAAAAAAAACAAGTGGAAGAACAACAACTCTATAAGAATTCTATGATAGGGATGAACTCTCACATTTCAATAATTAGCCTGAATGTGAATGGACTAAACGCACCACTGAAAAGACATAGAATGGCAAAATGGATAAAATATCACCAGGCAACAAGATACTGCCTTCAAGAGACCCATCTCACTAGAAAGGACATATACAGACTCAAAGTAAGAGGATGGGAAACAAATTTTCAGGCTAATGGAACACAAAAGAAAGGAAGAGTTGTGATCCTAATTTCAGACAAAATACCATTTAAACTATCAAAAATTAAAAAAAGATACAGAGGGCCACTACATAATGATAAAAGGTTCACTCCATCAACAAGAAATATCTATCCTAAACATATATTCACCCAACACAGGTGTGCCAGTGTTCATGAAGCAACTTCTAGGAAAACTAAAGAAAGATATTCACTCTAACACCATCATAACTGAGGACTTTAATACCCCACTCACAACCCTAGACAGATCATCAGGACAAAAAATCAGCAATGAGATCCGGAACCTGTATGAGACTCTGGACCAAATGGACTTAATTGATACCTAAAGAACACTCCATCCAAAGACCACAGAATACACATTCTACTCATCACTGCATGGAACATATTCCAAGATCAACCACATAATTGGCCACAATTCAAGCATAAGCAAATTTAAAAGGACTGAAATTCTACCATGCACCTTCTTGGACCACAGTGGAATAAAAACAAACATTGATGCCAAATAGGTCCCCCGAAAACCCACAAAGACATGGACACTAAACTGCATGATGTAATCAACTCCTGGATCAATGATGAAATCAAAACAGAGATCAAAAGATACCTGGAAACAAATGAAAATGAAGAAACTTCTTGCCAGAATCTCTGGGACCCCTTAAAAGCTGTGGTAAGAGGGGTATTTATATCCCCATAAACACACATGAAGAAAATGGAAGGAACACAAATTAACAGCCTAACAAGCCACCTAAGGAAGCTGGAAAAGCAAGACCACAAAAACCCTAATTTCAGCAGAAGAATCCAGATCACCAAAATAAAAGCCCAAATCCAGGACATAGAAGAAAAAAACATAATACAAAAAAAAATCAATGAAACAAAAAGCTGGTTCTTCGAAAGGATAAACAAGATCAATGGTCCCCTAGCTACACTGATCAAAAAAAAAAAAAAAAAAACCGAGAAAAAAACCAAATAAGCACAATGAGAAACACAAAAGATGAAGTCATATCTGACCCTGAAGAAATACAAAAGATCATTAGAGACTACTATGTACACTTGTAATGGAAACAAACTTGAAAACCTTAAGGAAATGGAGGACTTTCTGACATCACACAACCTACCTCGGTTGAAGCAAGAAGAAATTGAGAGCCTAAATAGACCAATAACAATCAAGGAAATCAACTACGTAATAAAAAAACTACCTACAAAAAAAAAAGCCCTGGTCCAGATGACTTTCCAGCAGAATTCTACAAGACATTTAAGGAGGAGCTGACACTAATCCTACTGAAGGTATTCCAGGCGATTGAAAAAGATGGAACTCTCCCCAAATCATTTTATGAAGCCAAAATCACATTGATACCCAAGCCAGGTAAAGATCCAACAAAGAAAGAGAACTGCAGGCCAATATCTTTGATGAACATAGATGCTAAAATTCTCAACAAGATCCTAGCAAACCAGATTCAGCAATACATCTCAAAAATCATCCATCATGACCAAGTGGCTTCATTCCTGTGATGCAAGGCTGGTTCAACATTCGTAAAACCATAAATGTAATTAAATACATCAACAGATGTCAAAACAAAAGCCACATGATTATTTCATTAGATGCAAAAAAGCCTTTGATAAAATCTAGCACCCCTACTTGATAAAAACCCTTGAACATCTAGGCATATGGAGAAAATACCTCAAAATAGTAAAAGCCATCTACGAGAAACCCACAGCCAGCATACTCCTAAATGGAAAAAAATTGGAACCATTTCCCCTGAAAACTGGAACAAGACAAGGATGCCCACTCTCCCCCTCCTGTTCAACATAGTATTGGAAGTCCTGGCTCGAGAAATCAGAGAAGAGAAGGCAATCAGAGTATCCAAATAGGAAAAGAGGAAGTCAAGTTATCTCTCTATGCAGATGATATGATTGTGTACCTTGAAAACCCAAGAGAATCTGTCAAAAACCTCCTTACACTGATAAAGGCCTTTGACAAAGTCTCAGGATACAAAATAAATGTACAAAAGACAATCACATTTCTCTACACTAATAATAAACAAATAGAAACCCAAATAAAAAGCACAATTCCATTCACAATAGCCACAAAAAAAATGAAATACCTTGGCATTTTCCTAACCAGAGATGTGAAAGACCTTTACAATGAAAACTACAAAACACTGCTCAAAGAAATCAAAGATGACACAAACAAGTGGACAAATATCCCATGCTCATGGATTGGAAGAATCAACATTGTGAAGATGTCCATCTTACTTAAGGCAATCTACAAATTCAATGCAATACCCATCAAATTACCAGCAACATTCTTCTCAGACCTGGAGAAAACAACACAGGAATTCATATGGACTCACAAACGTCCAAGAATAGCCAGAACAATCCTCAGCAAAAAAACCAGAGCAGGTGGTATCACATTACCAGACTTCAAACTTTACTATAAATCTACAATCATCAAAACAGCTTGGTATTGGTATAGGAACAGGCATATAGATCAATGGAATAGAATTGAGATTCCAGAAGCAAAACCTCAATTCCTCAACCAACTCATCTTTGACAAAGCATCCACCACCTACCACTGGGGAGAGGAGAACCTATTCAGTAAATGGTGCTGCCCATCAAAAGAGGACTGGATTAAAAAAATGTGGTACATATACACAATGGAATACTACACAGCCATAAAAAAGAACAAAATCATGAATTCCGCCGTAACCTGGATGGAACTAGAGTCTATAATACTGAGTGACCTCTCACAGAAAGAAAGATTCGAGTATCACATGTTCTTACTCATATAATGAACCTTGAACATCTAATGTAATACTATAAGAAAATGACTGACAGTACTGGGAAACTATTGGGGGTGGGAGGGAGATGGGATTGACAGTAGCAAATATCTGTCTGGGGACAGGGAAACACCTCTTATCAACAGGGTGCCTGAATGAAACGTAATTGTATACCTAACCCTTAACTGTACCCCACAACATCATAATAAAAAATATTGATAAAAAAATAAATTATTTCTGGGATTTTACACAACCCTTAATAATACTATATATATTTTTGTATATATATAAGTACTGTGTGTATATTTACATATATAGCATAGGTGTTTAAAGGATAAATACATACACATATATACCTATGCATTACATACCTATTTTACATATATACACACACATCTATGCAAGTAATATATATGTGTATGTATATATGTGTGCATGTGTATCTATATCCTTTATGCTAGGTTTTATATTTCTCATGGTGAACAAAGAGTATGTTATTAATTTTATATTTCAATATCTAGTAAGGTTTATGATTCATGGAAAACACCTCAACATAATGAAATAAGTAAATGAGCTGGTAAATAAATAATATACATTTTAAACCAAAATAGTAAGGCTATTTTTGGGCATCTAGTAATGTATACACCAGGTAATGAAAAAAAAAAGTGTACTATGCAACACATGATATCATGCCATGGCATTAGATTGCTATTTTGGTGTTACAACCTAGTGTATATAAAAGTTTTAAACTTATCTCAGTGAATATGATATTGCAAGTTGCTGCTTTACATAAAACCAAGTAGAACATCTCTTTTTATGTGTTTCACTTTGTGTCACAATAATTTCCTTTAACATACTCATTTATTCAAGGTTTATGTACACTGATAGAATCTAAATAGCCTAATGCTTGGATAGTAGCATCTTGTTGCTTGGCTCACAATGACAATAACTGATCAGTCACCAACTTCCTGGTTCATAAGAGAGAGCAAGAAAGGGATTAATATGTGTGTATATGGCTAGTACATCATATTTAATACATAGGGAGAGTGTCTATGAACACTTTAGACCCTTCATTAAACATCTAGTACTCCTCTTTGCACAGAAGCAAAGCTTCCATGCCTAAGCTTGTTATTTAAAAGCAACTCAGTCTAACTTCCAAAAGTCCCAATCTATTTGCAGGACAGTTTCCATCCTACCCCCATTTAAAAATGGCTTGACTTCAAAGAAACAAAAGCAGAAATCAATTTAGCAAGTTATAAGCACACAACCAACTTCCAGGTCCTATTAAGAAGTTATCTTGGAGGGCAACACCTTTCAGTTCCCCTCCCACTATGGGAGCATTTCTGTCCTCTCAATAAACCCTGCTTTCAAAAAAAAAAAAAAAGGAAGTAATCTTGGGAAAAAAAAGAAGCCTGGAAAATATATCCTTGAACATCTCCTAGAATAGAAGCAGCCTGAAAAAAATGCTTCTGCTAAATGCATCTCCTCAGTATACTACCACATATGTTCAAATGGCATGTTATACTCCAGCTTCCAAATTCTAAATTTTGAAAGCAGAAGATATTTTCATGCCTTACATTATATTCATTTTTCAAAAAATATTAATTGGAGTCATGTGTAGATAGCAAGTAAATCCAAGTGAATGCTCCAAAAATATATTTATGTATCATGCACCAAGGTATACATAACATACACGCTGTTCTAAACGTACTGTTAGATCAAACCTTTTCCAAAATTTCTTTGACCTATTTCCCCTCCTTATTACAAAAAATAGCTATCCATAACAATACTTTATCATGAATTTGAGGTAGGAAATTAAAAAATCTTACCTTCCAATTGCTTTCCCTTCAAAGAAAATTGATGCTATAAAATTCTGCTCTGGAGAAATCTAGTTATTATGTAATTTGCTTTATTTTAAAGACTAAAGGAATCAGTGAAGCACTTATTAGAATTAGATTCAAGGGGAAGAATAAAATGGAGCATTTGTGTTTATAAAACCATGAGGTGCATTTCCTATAGACTTATTTGGGGAGAGCAAATTATATCTCAATATAAGCTGATTGGTAAATCCAGTGGCAGGTGACTCATGCTTAACTCTCTCCTTTTATCATACCATGGTCTGATAAGAAACTTTTCTTTAAACCCTGTGTGTAAAAATCTCCTAACTCCTGAGACCACCATCATGTAAATATCTCAGGTCTCAAAGTTCTATATGGAATAGCCTTGGATCTGGTAGCCCCTTTTCTGGTAGTATTCTATACCTTATACTTGCCTTCTTTTGTCAAGTAACAAGTAACTATTGGGTAAACTATAAGTGAAGTCAACTCTTTGATTTTGGTTTATATTGACTCAATTATATTAATCTCAATGTATTAACTTGCTCTTGATAATTTGATAATATAATGAGTGTCAAAAATTAAATGGATGGCAATAATTGATGTGGCTTTTCAGAGACTCCAAATGTATATATGTATTAAAAATACATATTTTATTATGGAAATTTTAAGTTCTTTATAGGTTAAGGTAGTAAAAGAAGAGGAACATTTTAGGACATCAAATTTAAAAAGCTTGTGAGAAAAGTGTTGTATTTGAATGGCATAAATGTTAATTATCATAATCCACCTACAGTCTCTAGAATCTACTTTTCTTCTGAAGTCACTTCTGATTAATGGAATGTTAATCTATACATCTTAGTTTTGTTTAGTTTCTGATTACCCTAGGGATGCTTTTTCTTTCTTGCCATTGCCATGGAGATGGAGATGGAAACAAGCAGAGACATTTCTTTCACAGCACTCCACATGCTGTAGCAGTTCATGTAACTGTATTCCAGAGAACAGAAAGGTAGGTGAAGATCCTCTCTTTAATTCCTTATCCCATTTTCAAACTTGGCAAGATCAATGCCAAATTATCTAAAAACATAAGAAGATAAATCGCTTTGAATTGGTCTCATTCCAAATCATTTGGGAAGGTCTATTGGGTAGAAAGCTAAATATCTGACTTTTGGATCCATTATTTCCTATTCTTTAAGCACCAAAGACTTTACCAGTAATGAAGAGTAAAAGCATTCTGAATTAAATATGCACTCAGGCAAAAAAAAATCAATAACGAAAACCTTTCTTTCTTCCCTATTCTCAAATTCTCCTGTATGAGAATGTATCTATTACCATTTTTGAACCTCTAATTGGCATACTTGCATATTGACAGTTTAACTCACTGTTTCAGTCTCCTTGTAACAGAAGGTACTCTGTCTAGTTTCATTGATCTAATTAACACATTTGCATATTGACAGGCCTAAGAAGACTCTACCTGGAATATTTCCATTTTATTTCTTTAAAATTGTTCTAAGTCTTCAGGTTCTTCCGTTTTGGGTGTGAGTTACTTCCCTGTACAATCACATGCCAGTTAAGGACAACATCTGGGTTAACAACTGACTACACATACAGCAGTGATGCCATAAGATTAAAATACCACATTTTACAATAGCTTTTCTATGTTCAGATAGATACAAAAATACTTACTTTTATGTTATAATTGCCTACAGTTTCCAATTCAATACAGTAACATGCTGTACATACCTATGTAGCCAAGAAGCCATAGACTATACCATAAAGCTTAGGCTGCACCATATGTTTGTGTAAGTACAGTCTAAGGTGATTTAAAAAGACAAAATAACCTTAAAGATGCATTTTTCAGAATGTATCCCTGTCTTTAATTGATGCATAACTGTTTAGAATGTCTGGCACCCTCTGAAACTGCCTCAAGTCCTGTTTTTCAGGAATTAGATATTTATCACCCTTTGTGAATCATGTATACTGTCATGCTGATGTTTGATTTGTCTAATGAACTATTGCACATTTGATGCTGCTTTCACAAGCCACTTAAACAAATAAAACCATATTCTTTCTGTGTAGAAGACCCATTTAAGCCAATATGTTTTTAGGTTCCATTTTATAGAAAATTACATGAACAATAAGAGGCTGTTAAGCAGTAGTGAATACAATTCTTATATTTAAAGTTTCACGTAAGTTTTATCCTAAGAAGCCTAGCAAAACAAAACATAGAAAACAACCTACATTTACTTTTATTTTGCATGTACCTAAGTATAGTCAGGATAGGAGCAAACAAGATGTCAGTTTTCAAACAAACTGACATGATTTAATGTTGCCAGTGCTCCTGACTGACAATCTTGAATATAAGCAGATTTTTGTGTGTGAGAAATTATATAAGAAAGAATACATTTCTAAATCCATATTTGAGTGTTCAAAACAACTAGATAAAATAGCCAACAGAAAGAAAAAGAAAAAAAAATCATTAAAAAATTTATCTTAGATCATGCCCATGATTCTTTGAGCCATAATCAGTCTTTGCCATGGAGTAGACTTTCAATATTAATTGGCTAGGAGAGAGCTTGCAATTTTTTCCTTCTATTAAATTAATTTGTTAAGTTTAGGAATATTTTAGTAGCCATCCCATCCCAGAAGCTGGGCTTTTTTCCCTTTACAGTAAAGGGATTAAATTTTGGAGCCCACAGAAGAGATAGTGTCTTTGGACCTGCTTTCTTCCCTGTGGTCTGTCTACCCAGGTGGTAAGAGTGAATTGTTGCTTTGCTGAGGTAGGGACTACTTTTTAATTCTTGCCTTTGGTCTTTCTCTCTCATTCTGATTCCCTAGGTCATTTTGTTTGTTTTTTGCCTGTTGTCGCTCACCTTTACTAAAAACATCTCAGAGGAGCTTCTGGGTGTTTGTTGGTGTGTGTGTGTGTGTGTGTGTGTGTGTGTGTGTGTGTGTGTGTGTGTGTGGTTTTGTGTGTTTTCACTCACCCTGTAATTGTATTTGAAAATCTAATGGTACAAGGGTGAAACATGAAGAAAGCAGATCTAAAAGTCTCTCTACTGCTCATTCCCACACATATTTTAAAAATTTTATTTTTATTATAGAGATGTGGTGTACAAATCAGGATTAGGTATTCAAACGTTGATATCCAGGTACCCTTGTTGATGAGGTATGCCCCTGCATCCCTTAGTGGTTTCCCTCAACTGTCAATCCCACACTCCACTCCCAACAGTTTAACACTACTGCCAATCTCTTTCTTATAGTATTATAATAATTGTTCAAGTTCCGTTTATGAGTGAAAACATATGGTAGTCTGATTGTTGTTTCTGTGACAGATCACTGAGTATGTTTGACTCTAAATCCATTCAAGTTGCTGTGAAGTTCATATTTTCGTCCTTCTTTATGGCTGCATAATATTCCATTGTGCATATGTACCACATTTTAAAAATCCAGTACAACTTCAATGGGCAACATGGTTGGTTCCATGTTTTTGCTATTGTGACCAGAGCTGCAACAAACATATGTGTGCAGATATCACTTTTGCAGAGTGATTTGAGTTTCTCCAGGTATATTCCCAATAAATTGCTGGGTCATATGGAAGGTCAATTTCTAGTTCTTTGAGAGATCACCACACTGTCTTCCAAAGAGGTTATACTAGTTTGCATTCCCACCAGCAGTGTAGAAGTGTTCCTTTTTCTCTACATCCTCACTAATATCTGCTGCAGATTGTTTTTATAAATAATGACCATTCTTATTTGGGTTATGTGGTATCTCAATGTGCTTTTGATTTTCATATCTCTGATGATGAGTGAGACTGAGCACTTTTTCATGTGTCTGTTGGCTGCCTGTATATCTTCTTTTGAGAAGTGTCTATTCACATCTTTTGCCCACTTTTTAATGGTGCTGCTGCTTTTTTTTCCTTTTGGTGCATTTGAGTTCTTTGTAGATCCTAGATGTTAGATCTTTGTCAGATATACAGTTGGCACATATTTTTTTCCCATTGAACGGGCTGTCTCCTGGCTCTCTTGATGGTTTCTTTTGCTTTGCAGAAGCTTGTTAGTTTGATGAGGTCTCACCTGTCAATCTTATTTCTTAAGGTATAGGCATTTACGATTCTGAATAGAAATTGGTTGCCAGCTCCAATTTCCATAAGGGTGTCTCCTGCGTTCTCTAAAATTCTTATAGTTTGAGGTTTTACGTTCAGGTCTGTGATTCATTTAGGGTTAATTTTTGTGTATGGTGATAGGTAGGGGTCCTGTTTCAATCTTCTGAATGAGATCAGCCAGTTTTCCCAGTACCGTTTACTGAATAGGTTCTCCTCTCCCCAGTGGTTGTTGTCGGAGGCTTTGTCAAAGACGAGTTGGTTGAGAAATTGAAGCTTTGTTTCCAGAATCTCTATCCTGTTCCATTAATTCCCAAACATTTTTTACACAGTTTACTTGATCTAGACTGTAAGGCTTTGTCTAGTTTAGGATTTGAATTAAAAGCTTATCTAGCAATTGAACCTGTATTAATGCCATATATTTTGTCAAGAATCTCACATAGGTATTAATGGAAGCCAGAAACCTAGATTGAATTGTTACTGCATCTTGTTTACCCAAATCCCTTCTTTCAGTATTTTTTCAAGGTCATAAATTAAAATTCTACTGAGCTTCCAATCTCTATTATTAAATTTAGAGAAAGAATTTACATTGACCTAAATGACAACAGTTTCAATTTAATCCTTAGCTCTCCTATAATGGAGAGGTTTGGAAAAAAATTTTCATAAACAGTTCATTCCTTGACAAATTTTTTTGCCCTACTCTTTTCCATCTTCAATTCTAAGACATCATTATGATGGTTCAGAGATTATAAATAGAAAGAGTATTTCATGTTTGAAAGAATCATAATTTTGTCCAAAGGTAAAGTGACACTTCAGCATGTAAATGGCTATATTGACCCAACACTGTATGATATAATGTTTATTCAGAGAACAAAATTAAGATGACAAAAATGAAAGGTTCACCTTATTTTGACTAGACACATATAAATACAACCTAAAATCATGACTGTAAAATTTCAAAAAATTTCTAGTATATTTCATTTTTTTGCATACTTTTAAATTTATTTTTTAATTTTTAAAAATTTTATTTTTGGTAGAGCAGAGTCTAACTATATTACCTAAGTTAGTCTCAAACTCTTGGCCTCGTGTAATCCTGTCTCAGACTCTCAAAGTGCGAGGATTGTAGGCATGACCCCCCCACACTGAGCCTCTATGCTTTTTCAATGATATTTTGAAATTGTATTTTAAACTATGCTGTGATTGATTGCTTTTTTGTTGACTAGATCTCATTTTGGAGGTGCTATTGTTTTCTCATTTTAAACTGTCTTTTGAATATAACTACTCACATAGTTTTATATGCAAATAAATCATGAAGAGAGAAAACAGACTCCTCATTCAGTATATAGGAGATTAAATTATCAAAAAAAGAAAAAGAAAAAGAAGATAAAATACTTGAAAAAATACTTTTTTTCTTTTGATCTTGCAAAAAATTCCATGAAACTTGGTATTTTATGCATTAATCTACTATGCTTGTAACTCTTGAATCTAATAAACAAAAATTGAAATTCTATTGCCTTTAAATGTGTACATAAGAATGTAGGTATGTTTGAAATATTATCCTATTTTAATAATTTTGCATATAATAAATAATATACTCTATAATGTATTTTTCATAGAATGAGATATTTCAGAAATAATGGTATCATCTAATCACCTGTTTAAGTTTATTTTGTTGATTAATTTCAGGGCAAGAAATTTTCACCACTATTTTAATTCTTCCTTACAAATCATTTATCACTTATGCAAAGCAGGTAAAATAGTCAGGTAGCTGAGAGAATGAAGAATAATCCTAGCTCAGTTCTGGAAATTCCTCTTTTATCTTTAATATTTGATGGGGCTGTTAAAAAGAATTTATTCTATGTATGTGCAAAGTGTTTGTTATCATTAAATAAGCAACATGCAATGTTATTAAAGCATGGACTAAAAAAGTATTTTCTGAATGCATATGTAAATCAAACAAATCTCTTAGAAGCATGAGGATGAAAGAAACTGAGTTCTAAAATACAAATGCTCCAAATAAGTAGGGATGCTAGCTTTGTAGGAATCAAATTGCATGTGCAAACAGAAGACCATAAAAATAAAAATATATACTCTATTGGTATTAAAGAAAACCAAAATATTTCTCCCCAAATAATTGAGGATTGTTAAGTTAAAGATAATAAAAAAACAGAGAACAGCATCTAATTGTCTGATGACAAGACATAAGTCTTTCCTTACTGGAGACAGTTTAAGCTTATTGGCATAGAGAAGACACCAACAGGCACCAGAGGAATCTGAGAACAGGTTTCACTACTTCTCCATACCTTCCTACCTTGTAAAAGACTGGAACTGCTCTCTTCTTTGTCTTGTCACTATGCTAAGATTTATTGCTCTTTGATTAAATACCATTTAAGCAAGGCCCTAAGGGACCTCCCTGAGCCAAGATACTTTTGAACTGAGGCCTCCTCAAGTGATGGGCAAAGCAGGAGTCAACAAATTTCCACTGGTTTCTCCATTGTTAATGAAACTTTGGTTTTCAGAAGAATGTCTCAACTAAGAACCTATGAAGATTAAAAATATATGGATTTTATCTTTATCAGTATATTTAGTACATTAGGTTAGTTTCTAAACCTGATATGCTTATGAGTGTAGATTATATATTCTCTTTCTTCAAACAAGAGGCTTCTGCTTACTGGTTACTGTCTGGCAAATTAGAGGCCACTTGTTGAAAGCTGGATAATAGTGTCACATTAATAAATGACATCCTACTTTTCAGGATTCTCAAAACCACCCTCTGCCCAGTCCCACGAACACAAAACAAGTCAAGCAAACAAAAATCTCACACAACTACAACACTACTGACAGAAAACACTACAAAAATAACAGGTTATTCTCAGATTCTATTCTCAGGTAATGACTTTGAACATACCAGTAAGTAATTTATTTCAAATATACACTTTATCAGGTCGGGATATATGAAACATTGGAAATTTCTCTCCATCTGCAAATACCTTGCTAGGACTTTCTATACTTAGGTCATACTATTTCACCAGAAAATTTAAAATCTATAGAAGTATGATTATTTCACTTTAGATATAATATGTGATCCAGGAAAGCTTTTAAAATGTTTAGGTTTACAACATATATTGTGGAGTAAAGGAAGAAGAGAGCCATATACTTCTGAAACTAATATACCTTTCTTTGTATTCTCAAGATTAACAATTCTGGAACCAGGCATTTTTTTCCTGTTCTCATGTTAAATAATACAGAGAAAAAGCAAAAATAACTTAACCAATTGCTCTAGGGAATACTTACTAATGGAAGAAAATATTGTGAACCAAATGAATGGGCTAATTTTCAAGAATAAAAACTTGCTATTCAAGACTGCCCTCAAAATCATTACTCTCTGTGCTCACCAAATCTAACTTATTATATCATGAAACTTGCTCAGTCTTAAACAGTTCCCCACCATGTGAGACCTGCTTTAAACTCTTCCAGTCTTGAGTTTTTAAAAAGTAACATCCTCACTTTATTGAGAATCTGTCAAGTGAGTTGATGCTTGAAAATCTTGATCTTCAAAGTTGTACCAACATCCTATTAAAACAACCTTGCTGCTGTATTTCAAGACTCTTGATTTAGAAAAGCTATTGTCCATGTTTTAGAGTCTCCTGCTCAGGAAAGTCTGTACATACATAAGAGTCAGGCAGGTTCTGCATTGGATCTAAACTCCAATTTCACATCAAGCTCCCAAATGATGTTTATTTTGTTTTCTAGGAATTGTTTATTTTCTTGGGTAAGGACTTTTTAAGAAGAATCTTTAAGTTCTGAATCTATTTTGGAAATGTTCCTATCCAAAAAAAGAAATGAAGATTATAGAGGATTTTCCAGTCTTGAATTTTAATTTTTTATTCTAGTGATCTTAAATGAACACTTCTGTGCATATTAAAATGTCACCAATAACTACTGTAATTATAAATGATCCTTTGTGAAATTACGGCACAAAGAGAGATAAGCACATTAATTATAATTTTAATATAAAAGCATGTAAGTCAAAGAAATCTGGCCCAATTTGTGCACACATCAGACCAAGATGAAACTAAGAGCACAGAGCAATAGACTCATGAATGTGTTGTGTGTATACAGTCCTCTAAACTAAAGCCATCTTCAACTGCTTATAAAACTTACTCTTCACATTACAAACTTTGAAGAGATCTTTCTGAAGAAGATTCTTGTGGACAAAATGAGAAAAATATAAGGAAAATTCTCATGAAATTTTAGTAGGTGATTCATGAAAAAATTGTCAAATAAGGACACCAGGCTTATGAGAACTTTACCTTGTCAACCTACAGGGCCAACTCTTACATACTCATCAGACCTGTGTTTGCTCTCTTTGTTACAAAATTTATTTTCCATACTGTACTTATAGCAAAAGTAACCAGGACAGGTAGGCAAATAAAAAGTAGTAGTGTTAGTGCTACTAGGAGACAAGATTTCATAGTTCCTGATGTTTTCTGTCAATCCTTGGAGTTTCTTGGCTTGTGGAAACCTTAAGCCCAAGCTCTGCTTTCATCATCACATTCCCTTTTTGCTTTCTGTGTCTCTGTATCCAAATCTCCTTCTCATTTTTCTTATAAAGGCAACAACCATTGTATTTTGGGTTCACTCTAAATCTTGGATGATTTAAACCTGAGATCTTTAATTACATCTGTAAGATGCTATTTCCAAATGAGATCACACTCTAGATTCCAAGTAGACATAAATATTTAATAGATATGACTTAATACACTATAAGCTGAAAGGGTGCTGTAAACACAATTTTCTAGCACTAGCTGAAGAACTGAAGGGGATGGGGTTAAGGGTACATGTTCAGTGAAGGTCTTCTCAGAGATGAGATAGAAAAATCTATTTGTATTGTTTCCTTAAACTCACAAAAAGAAAACTTCTCTAAATATTACAAGACAACCTCACAAATCTTTTATTCATGCTTTATAATGTCAGCCTATCAGTCTATAAGCCTCTCAATTTTTGTACAGCCTATGCCACAGGGTCAACAGACAACTCAGCAATTGTCATCTCTAGTAATCTCTACATCTCCAGGTGTTGGTATACAATTGTCACTTTCAAGTCTTTAAGTAAAGAGCATTCATCCTTACTTTGTGATGCTCACTCAGGGAGAGATTTACAGTGCCAATATAGTTGCCCAATTAAGTACTTTCCTGATAATTTATGAAAACCACACTATGTTTAATCAAGTCATAACTAATTTAGACTTTGGCTGATCCATATTCTTTGCTTTTAAAGCAAGTTCAAATGTGAAGCTAAACATAATGTGCCATGCTCATGTTAGGTCAAAATTTTTATTGATAAATGCAGCGTTATTGAGCCTAAGACAAATTTTATGATTTAAGACATAATTTATCTCAAGAAAATAAATTTCTCACTTTAAAAAAGTTTTCATTCTCAAATCTTTATATATATACATCTCATATATAATGTATGTATGCAAGAAATCTATGCAAGTCCTCGGTGTTCCTATTCAGCTGGATAGAAACCACCAGAGACCAGTAGTTTATCACCACTTTTCCACCTTCTGATTTTAAAATCCATCTTTTCTTAGGTCAATAAAGCGGCAACCAAATGTTTGGAAACTTTAGTCAACTTGATTTTACCATATCCCTTAAACTTTATGGTCTCTCATGCTGTTATGACCGTGTTGCTCAGTATAAAGCTTCTCTTCAAGTAAGCATTTGTGCTATAAAATTCTGTTACTACATACATTTAGATTTATTGGTGTATTCTTTTGAATCCTGCTCCTCATCTATTAACAAGAAAGGACAATTTATAATTTCATAGTCACTTTCTAAGAACTATTTATTCTCTAAAACACTTTTAACAGAACTTCATTATAAAATTCATATTTAATCTTGTTTGTTAATGTCTAGGAAAAAAGAATATATTAGGAAGATAGTATATGAGGGATATCACCTCTCTATAGTATGTGGATACTTTCCAGAGGCAAATATCTACCTGAATAAAATAACTCATTGCATTTAGCTGGATTTAAGATTAGTTAGAAGGTCAGTATATACACTATCAGCTAATATGCTTCTGAGGTAGTTCATGACTCAAAAAAAAAAAAAAAAAAACTCTGGCAACACTTTTTTTTACCTCAGCAGAACACATGATTAAGGATGATCAACAGACTAAAGAACTGTTAAGTACTCAATTGCTTCCTGAGGACTGGTTATTATGAATAACAAAACCCATTCAAAAAGATAATATTGAAATTTAAGAACACATTCTGCTTGATCATTGTACCAGATAGACAACCTCTGACCTACCAAACCCATGATAATGCAAATGTTCAAATCTTTGGTTAAAAATATGTTACTATAGAATGCTAGCTATTGGTTTCATGGTCAGAAAAGAGATAAAGGTGGGCTGAAAATTATATGAGGATTATCCTTTGTGTATATATGGTAGTTGGATTTTCATTTCAAAGGAACTCAGATGGGACATTGCAAAAAATTTACATAAAATCATTGCTAAAATTTCTGAGGATTTACTGGTGTTTGTTGCACTTGTCATTAGTTTTTATCCCAGAAACACTGTAAATGACATGGACTAAAGCTCACACCTCAGAGTTCATGTGAATGTCATATAGATTTCAAACAATTACCCCAATAATGGGTTATAAATATGCTCTTATCATTGCTTGTTTTCAGTATGATGTGAAGCATTCCTTTCCAGAATACAATGGCTCTGAGAATAGCAATTAATTGACATCTTCATTCTCAGTCAGGGATTTACCAGTCTATCTCTTCCATGACTGCAGCAACCTTTTTCCTAAAACTGCACTAAAAGCTTTGTAAAATCTTGTCACATAGCAATTTAATTTTCTATATCATGATGAATATCCAGAAAGAGGAAAAAGAGAACAATATAATTCTTTTTCTTTTTTTGAGTTGGAGTCTCACTCAGTCGCCCAGATTGGAGTGCAGTGGCCGCTCCCGGCCACCGCAACCTCGACCTGCTGGGCTCCGGCGATCCTCCCGCCTCCGCCTTCCAAGTAGCTGGAACTACAGGCGTGCGCTACCACACCCGGCTGATTTTTTGATTTATTGCAGAGATGAGGTCTTGCTTGCCCAGGCAGGTCTCAAACCCGCGGGCTCAGGCAATCCACTCACCTCAGCCTCCCAAGGCGCGGGATTACAGGCTGAGCCACCGAGCCCGGCCGAACAATATAATTCTAAAACTACACTTATCAAAGCCATAGAGGACCCTCAAACTTTCATGGATGGTCTAAGGTTTTGCTATTTTTTTACTGATGGGTAGATCTTTGCTATTTGTTTTATTGACAAGTAGATCGGTTTCTCCCAGGATTCGCAACTCTTCCCGTTTGAGTTAATAATCAATACTTCTAGGAATTTCATATTTGATTTTAGTGTCAGTCTTATTACAGATAGACATAGCCCAATACTGCAAAAGACTAATGTGGTATATGCAGTCTAATCATTAAAACAATATTGACCTAACATCATCCAAAACAACTCATGCTTGTATGACCTGAAACCTGGAGACCCACAGTTTTCTGAAAGATGATAGATTTTGTTGATAGTATGAAAGCTCATAGAAAAAGACATAAGGCATTTTAACTATCATGGAAATTGAAGGTTCAGCACTAAGAATTCTTAGGAGACTTCCAGAGAGACAAGATGTCTTTTACCCAAGACCTCCAGATCAAGAGGATGACAGCATGAAGTAGAAAGCTTCTTTCAAATATGCTTGGAGCAAGATACAGTTAAAACAGACCAAATATTGTCATGTTTTCATTCTGCATGTTTTTGTTCTATATCTTTCTGGCTATCTTCTTTCCTCTTTAATGGTTTACAGTTCTGAATTATTATTAGACACTTTTAATTCTTATATGAAATATACATTGCTCAGCCACCAAAAACCTTTTTTACTTAGGTATTTCTGATAACATATACTACACATTTATTTCCTGCTGCCAGATAAACCTTGGAAGGAGTGCCAGAATATTTCCATACTACTCAGTGAATTCACATGAATACTTTTGTCAAAAACATATGTATAGATGGTTCTGACAAATGGTATTAGATTTGTGGCCCAAGAACCTACTGGCTACTTCCCATACTTATGAAAAGTGTTTATCTTGATAAACTCAGTTTACCTTGACAAACTGATGCCTGCATGCAGGAAAAACTCTGATATTATTGAAGAGGGACAATTTTAGTTTCAACAGTTTCTCTTTTTAGAAAAGAAGTTTCATTTAAAAGAAAAAATAATAAACCTCTATTTGAGTTTTTTTGTTAAAGGAAAACTTTAGCAATCAGAGATGTTTTCATACTACTTTCATCTGCCCCCAAGCCTCTTTTTCAACTTTTTAAAATTGGCTTGATGGAGATAATCCTACAATGCTGTAATGAAGAGACTATCATGAAAACTAGAAAGTGTAATTAAGGCTATGTAACTTTTGCATGTCAAGTTTTAAGAAATTGTGCAGATTGCTGTTCCCAATAGAATATATATATATATATTAGGGTCTTATTGATGCAGAGTATGTTAAGGGAAGGATACTGTATGTATATTCTTACAGATCTACCTCTCTTGGATCTTCCTTATTATTAAAAATATTTTTTAAAGTTTCAATAAGTATACTGATACCACCATATTGCAACTTTGAGTTATTTGTATTGGGGGTAGGTTATTGTATTAGGTATTATTGACTTGTTACAAATGACCACAAACTTAGTGATGTCAAACAAACTATATATTTATATATATTAGCTTACAACATGGCAGACTGCTTCACCAAAGGCAGAAAAGGGAGGACACAGTAAAAGGTAATTTACTATCTCTTGTAATCTACTTAAGAAATGATATTCCCTCAAGGGTTAATGATAAGAAACAAATTACTCAAGGGAATACAATTACTCAACACTGTGAATACAAAAAGCCATTGTTTGAGGAATCATTTTGAAAGTTTCTGACTTCAGGTATAATTTTGTTTGTGTAAGGGGGATATTCTTAGCTTCTGAATTAGATGTAGCTATAAATACTGATCATTATTCTCTTTGTAGTACTTAACAGTATTGCACTCATCAAATATATAATTTATGGAGCTCAATTTATGTAGTACAGCTGATTTCCCAACAGATGTTCAATCGACCAGTCAATAAGGAAATCTGATACTTTCAGACATTGGAACAGCAATCATTGGAAACTCTACTTAAAACTATGGCACAGAAAATAATGATAAGGTATATATTAATTATGACCCCATGAAATAATGATCAACGTTATCACTTTAGGATAGACCAAAATGGCAAGAAGGGCCTTGAAAACTAAACCTAACATGATTGTTTACTACTGAAATTAATGGTACTGTGATCAGACTTATCCATTTTGACTTCGTTGCTGGACCTGATTGCAGTGCATAGTTTTGGGTGAAGGAGGAAAATATTGAAAAACTTAGAACTGAAACCAACATACATTTTTGTCTCTGTCTTAACAATTCTATAACTATGCATACTTTTCTGCTTCTATGCAAACAATATTGAAAACAAGCAAAAATAATGTAGGTAATTGATTTGGGCAATTATTCTCTGGTAATTTCAGGCTATGGGCCAACTAAATCATCTTACTTTTCAACATTAACAGATTATTTATCAAAGCACACATACAGATCCTCACTGTACTGTGTCCACTAATCCAGAGGTATCATGATATAAATTGTGCCTAATCCTAGCCAGTTCTTCACTTTCAAGTGACTTTATTTATTTTTTAATATAGTTTATTTAAATGCAAATTAGAAAGAGAGAGAGAGAGACAGAGGGAGAGAGAGAGAAAGAGAGAGAAAGAGAGAGAGAGAGAGAGAAAGAGAGAGAAGATTCACCTCCCCAATATGGGGGAGGGGCCAATCCAATGCCAGGAAGCATGGTAACAGCTATAGTTCAAAGAGCACATGACCACACCAGAGTCTAGCAAGACAACGACCTTCACAAACTACTTTAAAACCTGACAGCTCAGGCCTGAAAATCCTGTTAGCAGAATGACTTTAGTAATGTGTATGACCTATACAGATTCATGTGATTTAATGCTATGCTGTCAACATTTTGAAATTTGTAATAATTTTAAAAACATTTTTAAAAATTGCTCTTGGTCCTCTAAACTTGTCATTTCTGTCTATTAATATCTTCCTCTAATTTTCTCATTTTTGAAACACTACCAAAGCTCTGTTGTTATAGTATCTTCCCTTTCTTCAGAAAAGTCTAATGCATTTAGCTTTATTTGATGAACCGATTTTTGTTTTGTCATTCTCTTGAGGAGTTTATGGTTGATATATCTGCCTTCTTCTTTTATTCTTACTAAATTTTTCTTTACATAACAAGATAAAAAAGTTAAATTTATCCAATAAGAAAGAATTCATGTTCACTGTAATTACTTCAGTTTTCAAAGTGGAAAAGCCAATGGGGAGGAAAATTGAGAATTTAACTAGATGAAAAATAACAGTCCCACTTTACACAGAGAAGTGGAGCAAAGCTTTCTTAAGATAACTGAGTCTTGGTCTTATATTTGATAATATTAGTGCAGATTCTATTTTTTTGGCAGGCACTGGGACACACACATAACCTTTGTCTTTTCCTTTTTGAGATTGTATTGAATCCATCATAGTTTCCTAATTTTTCTTACATACAATGTTTTAGCTAGTATTCTGAACACAGTCATCTGGCTGAAGAGTTCAGCTCATATTCTGCTAATCAATTTGTCTTCCATGGAGTAGAGCGGCAACTCTGAGGAAGGGACACATTTACTAATATACTCAAAGGAATTTTATAGTTTAGCAATGGCATTGCTCACAAGGGCAGACATCCAAGTGGTATCTATTTGTGGGACCCAATGTGTAAACTGAGGAGCAATAAGTACTAGGTACCAATGCTTTCTTCTTTTCTCCTTTATGCTTAATAAAAAGAAGAATTTTGGCTGTATCCTGTACAGTGATTTACTACTGCCATCCCTTCTTGGACATGTCAAACATGTTCAAGTGTTTCTCAGCTTGCAAAGTAAACAAACACATGAATTAAACTCTCAGTACTGGGTTCTAAATTTTTTATAGGCCTATTCTCACTTTCCTTTCTCTTTATCATAGTAACTAAAATATTCTGTTTTCTATTGTCTCCATTTCCTTAGCTGCATTGTCAGCCCAATAAAATGGGGCCTCTATTTGCACCTATCCTACTGTCTAGTAGGTGTAACACACCTCACTTTCTGGTATATCATGAAGAGATTGGGAGGAAAAGAATGTTCAGAGTGAATTGATTGTGTTTCATCAGCTGAGCTGTATAGGAAAACTTGTTCTCGGAACAGGCAGTCGGCAACTTATAATATTAACTGTAATGTATGCAGTTTGCACTGAAACTATGTAGACATCTAGGACAAAAGAAGGATATTTAAAGTAATCTCAAGAATTTGCCTTTCATTCATCTCAAATGAATGTAGTAATGTTTTTTTTTTTTTGCCCCAAATAAGCCAAATAAGCCAAAGACCAGGTTTACTCCATTTTGCCTCCTGCAAATATTTCAGAAATCCCTGTGGCTTTAGGACAGATCCTGGTACAGTTTCATCTTTCCAGTGCTTTGAAAGTCATAAGAACACTGCTAATAAAATTCATATATGTTATTCATTTTAAGAAACTGGCAGTCATTCAATTTTACCCATATTTTGCTTATGAGTTCAAGTTTTACAATTTTTGAATTAGTGCAGTGTTAACTGTGAACCAACCATAGCTGAGTGCTTGGGTAAGTGTCATTGTGAAAATGCAGAATGAGGAATTAGGTTCTGAGGGAAGTGCTCATAACCATATGAACTCTAAAAAACCAGGTATGGATAAGCAGTTCTGTCATGCCAAGGCAGAAGTGTAACGAATTTTGATCTTTTTTCTATCACTAAGGAAGAAGAATTGATGCCAGAACAGTGCCTGGGAAAATAAAAAGTACTAATCTAACCTGAGTTGCTTTCCTCCACTGAAAACCACACTCCCTTATGTCAAATTCTCCGATGGAAAAGAACTATATGTGGGCCTTTTTGCCAGGTTTTTAGGTGTGAAGACCTTCCTCAATATGGCATCTTCCTTGATGGTGATAAATACTGACTATATTGGAGAGTAAAAAGAAAGATGGTTTAAGATGTACAAAAGGAACAGGCTATGTGGTTGATTAGAAGTAACAAATGGCTCAGCCCATGCTTTAGATGGGAACTGCTAACTTTGGAAGAAGATTCAGACTAAATTGGTAATGCTGTGATGAAACCAGTGGAAACTTAATTCAGAGAATACTACTATCCTTCTAGTTCTCACATGTATACTTTATTTCCCACTTGATTATCCTCAGAAAAGCTTTATGTTCATAAGATTTTTCCAGAAGAGGCTGAGAATCTAATTGAAAAAAAAATGCAAATTTGGAGAAAAAGTGTTTAACCACAGCTTGCTAATTGTTTGATTAAATTGATTAAATCCCACACTAATAATAAACTATAAAAATTAACTAAGTTCCCAGTAAAATACAACAGATTATTAGAGAAATGTTACAGGTTTGTACAGAGACGTAATCTACTGTTAGCAGTCATCCTGAAAGCCTTCATTGAACACTGAGGTGCTATACAAGTGCAAATAGGACTTAGATATGTTGAGCACAGAAGCAGGGCATTTTGGACATTTCAGGCAGAAAAATCATCGAAATAGTATTTGTGAAAATGTCACTGTGTAAATTGATGGAACAATAAGTTTCTCTTTCCTCACAATGAAACATTTATGGCACTTATCTCATCAATATCTGTCAGGTAGAATTGGAAAAGTTAAGATTACAGGCAAGCTATGTCATTGGCAGGGTGAATTATAGCCCTGCAGGTAGAGGGATGAAGCAAAACAAAACAGAAAACTGATCAATTTCTCCATATTTGGATCTCTAATGCTTTTAAGTAATCAACAGTTTACTCAACTAGTTATGATCTTTTTTATTTTCTCTTTAAAATTTTTAGATCTGTACTTATTTAACATAACAAAAAAATTATTCTGTAGTATTAAATTTTGATATACTTTTCTTAAAAACTATGACTTGGAAACTAGAAAGATTATTTAACATATTGGAAATGTTAAAAACATAAACATTATGTATTTGTGTATATATATTAATTCTCTATATTAATATCATCCATGTCAGTAGAGTGCGGTACTACAAAATAGAATATCAGTTAAGCATTTTTTCCATAGTTCTTAAGTGTCTACTACCAAGAAACAGGATTATTGTCACTAACAACTGAATCTCTAGAGCTATAGCACTAAATAGCTATGGAAGTTTGATCAAGTTACTTACAGATTCTGTGCCTTCATTTTTTTGGTCTCTAAAACATTAATTTTTTTGATCTCTAAAACATCACCATCAGTATTGTCATCATCATTGTCACCAACACCATTATTACCATTGTCATTAATCATCATCATTATAACCATTGTTATCATGGTAACAATGGAATTGACAGAAGCTTTACATTGTACCAGGCATTCCTCTAAGGATTTGACATATATTAACACATTTAATTTTCTTAAAAATAGATATCAATATTTTTAATTTGTAGCTAATAAAACTGGAATATATTGACTAAGGACATTAAGTTAGTAATGAAGAACCCAGGCTTTGAACTCAGAAATTTTGTCTCCAGAGCCCATAGATTGTATATGCCCTTATTGCAACAAATATATCTTAAATATTAAAATGAGAATATCACACTGATATATTAATGTCACATATGTGGAAACTATAATATATTTAATAGATAAGGTAATTTTAGAAATTAATAAAAATTCACAACCCAAGATAAAATGAAGATAGAATTGCCAAAGGAGAAATATAAATGACTAAAAAGATTAAAAGTTCAATTTAATTAAAAAAGAGTCTTTGTGATAGCAAAAATCACAGAAAGTGCCTAATTTCTTTATGTTTTCTCTCATTTTCTGAGTTTACTTAAGTGAGAAAATCATCCAGACATTCC
Source organism: Cephalopachus bancanus (assembly GCA_027257055.1). NCBI lineage: Eukaryota > Metazoa > Chordata > Mammalia > Primates > Tarsiidae > Cephalopachus > Cephalopachus bancanus. The sequence continues at coordinate 6,985 of JAPVLO010001258.1, read as the reverse complement.
ATTTGACAAAAATATATGCAGATTCTGAAAAATAAGCTGTTGTTTGGGAACCATGAATTTTGTCAAGAGTAGTGATTAGATACTGATTGTGTAAGACTTTACATTTTATCACACTGAATATGGAGAGTTGTTAGAGGATGGGGAGTCAATCAATATTTTAAGAAATTTAATTTCAAATTGATGTGTCTGAGAAGAAAGGGCTAACTTCTGAAGAACTGAGAAGACCTGATTGCATTGTCCATGGTATTAGTTATTGAGGGTCTGGGTCATTAAAATGAGGAAATGGGAAAAAGCAACAGACAGAGATTTCTAAGAGAGTGGTCAAGTTCAGTGATTAGTTCTAGTAGCAAAGAAAAGGGCTCACACATGGTACTGTGTGTTGTTATAGCATAGAGTGAAACTTCTCACAAAGAGTTAAGTAGGGCTCTTGGTGAAATACTTCTCATAAATCACCATGTGTAGCCTTTGTAACTGGGATATTAAAGTCCAATTTGAGAGTACATATAGACAGAGAAGTACAATAATCAACTGACTTTACTGTTGTGTAATATTAATGAAAATTTATTAATATAAAATTACAAACAGAATTTAAAATGAATACAGTTCATCTGTGTTAATATCACAGACTCTTACTGCTGAGAAACCTGTGTAGGAAAATACAGAGTAATAATTTGAATGATTAATGGTATGAGGCTAAAATACAGTGACAATTCCACCTTTAAAGTTAAACTTACACTGAGACATTAGAACCCTCATTGGGGGGGAAAAAAACTTTTAGAAGATGCAATTCTAATTTGTCTCGGTAACTATGCTGATTCTCTGTTTCCATGGTTAGTTTGTGGACACCACTTATAACACTTCTGTGTTCTGTAATTAATATAACTTTGTATTTTCTAACATGTTAAAAAAGTTTTGCAGTTGAAACCATCTGGCCCGGTGGGTTCCTTGGATATTAATATAATGCTTCATTTCTCAGGTGTGATGCACTATGAATTGGCTTAGTTGCCTTTTTGTAAGACTTAAAGGAGTTGATATGTGTAAAATGCTTAAAAGAGTGTCTGGCAAGTGGTAAGCATTGTATAAGTATTTGCTATTTTGCTATTACTATTATTATCATCAATGTACCCTATTTTTTAAAATCTCCAAAATGTTGTCACATTGCAACTGACATAGATCCAAGATCTGATTCATCCTTGATGGGGGAATGATACCACCATCCAAAAAGAACACAGATATTAATAATCAGATTAATATTTGACTCCCAGTCGCACTATTAATGTGAGGGCCTGAATAAAGTATCTAACCTTTCCAAATTTCAGTTAATTTGCCTGAATATGTGCTCTGATCATTACTACCAGAATAATTACTACCAGAATAATTTACATTTTCTGGGCTCATTTTTCTGCCTTGACCAAGACAAAGTATTAGGAGTTTTAAGAACACAGTTTTATTCAAATATTCTTTTTGGTTAAAACAGTAGCTGAAAATGAAAGATGTATAGACGATGGAAAAGAATAAAATTTGTGTATACATTTGAAATTACCCATAGGTTACTTCTATGGGCAAAAGTCAGATATAGAACTGATATATGAACCCATTCTGTCTGATTTCTGCCTTTACACTAATTTCTTTGTACTGCTAATTATCACAAAAGTTAAGGCACAAATGCATGAGTCTTAAGCTTCTTTCCAGAATTCTTGGTTCCCAGGGTTGCTCCTTCAGTCATGTAGGTACTTACAGAGCATTATTATTTCTTTGTGTGCAATGGCAGTGATTACCTTATTTAAAAATAAAATAATAGCAACAAAATTCAATGTTTAATAACAAAAACTAAGATTTAGACTTCTCATATTATGTGCTAAGCACTGCTTGAAGGTTTATCATCAATAACATATAGTATTTACAAAATTCTACAAAGGAGGTATCACTATCTTCACTATGCAGATGAGGAACACAAGGAGTAATACCTTGTCCAACCTTACTTAGCCAGCTAACAATTAATGGCTCCAGAGTTCAACTGGGACAATCTAATCTTAGGATTTGTTCTCTATCTAAAAGCATTATGGAGCCCTGGCTTTCCACATGAGTCCTGTAATAGACAAAGACATTCTCTAAATTAGCTGAAGCTCTAACTGGGGAGAAACTTCCAACCTATTTGAAATGAACAATTAAAAGCCAAATACAATCAAATAGAATTGTGTGAAAGCAATAATGAATAAGAGTTGATGATCATAAGGTGAAAAATACATATAAGGGAAACTTTGTGTGAAATTCAAATTGCAGCTGAGCTTTAAAGAATGAATGAGGTTTGATTGTAAGAGGGAACAGAAAAAAGATTTCAAGAAAAGGTAAAAGATTATAAAGGCATAGAAATATGTACTTTCGTGGCATACTGTGGGGGAATAGCTGATAATGGGAGAGGTATCATTTGGGAAATTTTTCTTTTAGAACAATAATTACAGCCTAGTTTTCCAAAGCACATTTCTTCTTACAAGTACAGAGGCAGCATATAATATGAATTTTTCAATGGATTTTTTTTTGTACCTAAGACGATGAAGCTCAGCTTCCAGCAAACAGCCATTACTTGCTTTGAGGGATATATGAAGTTTTTGTGCTTATGAACAGCTGCAGTCTAACCTCACAAGATGTGTTTACCATCCTTTTTCTCTTTTTTTTGTAGAGACAATTCTATGCCCTTTGTTAAATGTAAATATGCCTTACTGTGGCCACTCAACCTCAAAAGGAACAAACACAAAACAACAACAGCAAATTATTTTACAGACTGATATAAGCAAATAGTTGTTCCTAAGCCTGGAAAAACCTGAACTCTTCTAATGCACACAAGTTAGGGTAAAGCCTGAACCACAGCTGGGCTTGCTTTGTGTTGGGATCCCTGTTAGTCAATGTCTTGGAGAATACAAGCTCTGGTGGTCCTGCAATGGAGTCAATGATATAACTCTCAGTCTGAGGCCCAAGGCCTGAAAACCAAGTGGAGGTAGGACGGAAGGGGTGGTATAAATCTCAGAATTTGAAAAGCCAGAAATTCTGATGTTCAAGGTCAGCAGAATATGAATATCCTAGCTCAAGAAAAGAGAAGAAATTCACCTTTCCTTTACCTTTTGTTCTATCTAGGCTCTTAATGGATTGAGTGATTTCTGCCCACATTGATAAGGCATTTCTTTTGTAATCAGTCCACTGATTCAGATGCTAATTGCTTCCAGAAAGACCATTATAGATACACCCAGAAATAATGTTTTACCAGCTATCTGGGTATCTCATAGCACAGACAAGTTGACACATAAAATTACCTATCATACTAGTTAAAAAATTTCATGAAGAAGAAAAATCATTTATGATCAGAGTTATAATTATACAATTATAAAGCTAACTTGTAGCAGCAAACAAAAAAGACTAAAAAAGAAAGCAAGTGACTATTTGTACTAAGATTGTTTAAATCTATTGTTATCTATACTGAACTTAACTTTACATCCTTGAAGAATCTTTATAGTAATTTTAAGCAATAAGTAAGGTCTAGTCTTTCAACTAGCTCTACTCAAGAATCAATTTTTTATCCTTGAAGGTGACTTTGAATATTGAGAATCCTCAGAGCAAGTAAATAGGGAATAAAAAAACACTAATAATATTTTCTTCTCAAATAGATAACAAATATTGAAGCATAAAGAACATGAATTATGTCCTTTGCCCACTTTTTAATGGATTTTTTTTTCTTCTCAGTTTGTTTGAGTTCCTTGTAGATCCTGGATGTTAGGCCTTTGTCAGATGCATAATGTACAAATATTTTTCCCAATATGTGGATCATCTCTTTACTCTCTTGATGGCTTTTTGCTGTGTAAAAGCTTTACTGTTTGACAAAGTCCCAACTGTCTATCTTATATTTTTTAGCATTTGCTTTTAGGGACTTTGTCATGAATTCATTGCCTTTTCCGATCTCCAGAAGGGTATGTTTATGATTTCTTCTAGGAACCTTATAGTTTGAAGTTTTACATTTTGGTCCTTGATTCATTTAGAGTTGGTTTTAGTATATAGTGATAGATAGGAGTCCAGTTTCATTCTTCAGCATGTTGCTAGTCAGTTTTCCCAGCACCATTTGCTAAATATATTTTCCTTCCCCCTGGTGATTGTTATTGATGGCTTTGTCAAAGATCAGTTGGCTGAGGAACTGTGTTTTTAGTTCCAGAATCTCTGTTCTGTTCCTCTGGTCTATGAGTCTATTCCTGTACCAATACCATGCCATCTTGGTTACTGTTGCCCTTTAACAAAGTTTAGTCTGCAAATGTGATATCTCTCACTTTGTTTCTTTTACTGAGGATTGTTTTGGCTGTTTGTGCTCTATTTTGTTTTCATATGATTTTCTGTATTCTCATTTCCAAGTTTGTGAAAAATGGTACTGGCAATTTGGTGAGTATTGCATTGAATATATCCTTGGGTAGGATGGACATCTTGACAATACTGATACTTCCAATTCATGAACACTAGATGTTTTTCCATTTGTTTGTATCATCTTTGATTTCTTTGAGCAACATGTTGTACTTCTCATTGTAAAGGTCTTTCACTTATCTAGCTAGGTGGATGCCAAGGCATTTCATTTGTTTTTGCAGTTATTGTGAATGGGATTGTGTTTTTTATTTGATTATCCCACCTTTTTTGTTGGTACATAGAAATGCAACTACCTTCATACAAACAGCCAACAGACGCATGAAAAAACATTCACTCACTAATCATTAGAGAAATGCAAATCAAAGCTATAATTTTTTAAATTCATGATAGTAGATTCCCTGTGATTAAAATATAGCACACTGAAGCTGGTAAAGAATAAAATGTAGGTTAGAGTTACAACTGATACAGAATTTACCATGAAATAGGAGATTACAAGTTGCAGAAATAAGAACAAAGCTGTGTAGTTAGATCACCCTAATTTCAAAATGAGACAAGGTGAGTTGTGCAAAATTACACAGTTTAATATCTATGAGCCATGGTTTCCTTCCCTGAATAGACCAAAACAAGAATACTGTGGCAGACACCACTCCTTTCAAATGTCCACTACTCTTTTCTTCAGCAGTAATAAGAAATTCGATTTTTTTTTAAGTCTCACTCTGTCACCCAGGCTGGAGTTCAGAGGTACACTCACGGCCACCACAGCCTTGATCTGCTGGGCTTAGATGATCCTTCTGCCTCTGTAGCTGGAACTACAGATGCACGCCACCATGCCCGGCTAATTTTTGTGTTTTATTGTAGAGATGAGGTCTCTCCAAGTTGCCCAGGCTGGTCTCGAACCTCTGGGCTCAGGCAATTCTCTCGCCTTGGTGTCCTAAAGTGCTGGGATTACAGGCTGAGCCACCATACCTGGCTGAAGCTCAACATTTAGGCTGACAATCTGCTGTCCAGGTACAATACTACTTTCTTTAGATTCTCCTACAGCTGTATTTTGTAAATGTTTAAGGTTCAGTTGCTCCAAGTAAATAAAAGTACATTGCATAATCTCCTTCAGGAATCTTCAATGGAGAGACTAAATGCTTCACCTCTAGATTCAACGTTAATGTATAAGGTAGACAGGACAACTGGGACTCCAACTGTTTTCTTGAGCCATAAGAATCAAGGCCATTTAGGCCAGGCACAGTGGCTCATACTTATAATCCCAGCACCTTGGGAGGCTGAGGCGAGAGGAATGCCTGAACCCAGAGGTTCGAGACCAGCTTGGTCAACTTAATGAGACCTCATCTCTACTATAAATCAAAATATTAGCTGGGCATGGTGAAGTGTACCTGTGGTTCCAGCTACTTGGAAGGCTGAGGTGGGAGGATCACCTGAGCCCAAGAGGTCGAGGCTGCGGTGGCCAGGAGTGTGCCAATGCCCCCCAGCCTGGGTGACAAAGTGAGACTCCTATTAAAAAAAAAAAAGAATCAAGGCCATTTATTAGAGACTGTAGATTAAAGAATTGGAAGCAGCCTGGGTCCCTGCAGGGTTTGTCAAACAAAGCCAGTATGCCATAATGTATCATACTTGTCTTGTCTACTTCTGAACTTCTTTCAGGTGAAAGAGATGGGAATTTTATTTGTATTAAAACTCTCTTGTGCATTTTTCACATCTCAAGAATATTAAATCCTTTATGAATGTATAGTGTTGATCCAAAATTATGTTAACAATGAGAAATTATTAATGCACACTAAGTTCTTTCTACTTCCTTAGAAGCAAGAATTTTTCTAAGGTGAAATACAAGTGATACTAAAACAAAATGAAAAATAAGTTTTGTAATTGTCAAACATTTTCAAGTGCAAAAAAAAAAAAAGAGACTAATCTTTTGCCTATCTCAGAATCTCAGAGTTTAAGATATGAGAAAATAAAATATTGTATTTTTTAGATAAATCACTCGAAGTGAACTATTAAGACCAGTGGATTCATATAATATGGAAATAAGATAGGAGAGTACATTGTTAAGCGGATAATGGCTAAAAGCAATGACTGAGTGAACAGAAGAGCAGAAATAGGTGGCACTGGCAAGAATTTCAACTTATCAAGCAGCGTGGACAAGGATCAAGGCAGGGGAACAGAAGCATCAAGATTGGCCACATCCACCCGAAAATCAAATTTTGTAAGTGGGTTTAGGTAAGTTCGAGAATTTTTCATATTTAATGAATAGTAAATATGTTTGTATTAGTCAAGTAAACAGGTGTTTTAAATATATATATGTGTGATTTTTCTATCAAAATGAAAGTTCCTTTTTGAAAATATAATATTATCAAAACTAATTTTCACTTCTATTATACTCTGGTTTATTTAATAATATGACACAAGCCGGGCTCGGTGGCTCAGCCTGTAATCCCATGCCTTGGGGGCTGAATTGGTTCTGAGCGGGTTCGAGACCCCTGGGCATAGCCCAATATCTAAATAAGAATTTACTGCTAACATATAACTCTTAGGTTGCCCTAGACATTGAAGACTAGCTTCAACACGGCAAAATGGGATC